>QEPC01011848.1:869217-884036 GCA_003113815.1 Sphenodon punctatus
TCTGGCCCCAAGCCTTTTGACATTCTGGCAGACTTGTAAAACCTGGCTGTTCGCCCAGGCCTTTGGGGGGGGAGGGGGGGTTTAGAGTTTTAATGCTTCCCTACCTTTTATTTCTATTTTATTTTTCCCAACCCTGTTTTGGTTTAAATTGTTGTGTTTTTAAGGGTTTTTTAAAATTGTTATTTTTATTAATGTTTTAGTGAATTGTACATCGCACCGGGATGCCGTAGGCATGGGGGGCAACTAACAAATGTTTAAAAATAAATAAAATAAAATAAATAAATCAGAAGAAACACTGAAGTCCACTTAAGTCAGTACGTAGACTTATTCTTATGTACGAATAAGTGAATATAGTGAATATAGAGTGAATATATTACAATACTTTCCATTCCCAGGCAGTCGGAGCTAAAAGTATCCTTTTAAGAGTAACATGAATATTTGCATAAGTATCTTGAGGGCTTTTCGATTTTGAAGACTAAATCAACTTCTCTTTTTGCAGATGGAGCTCATGCATCTGTGATCTTGCACAGGACACTTGATTGTACAATAACAGCAAAAAGTGAACTATTGTACTACATTTCAGATGTTATCTAGTAGTTAAGTTAGGGTGTTTTTAGATAAGTGCCTCCCCACTCATCCATCACCCACCCATCATGCATGTTTCAGGATTGCATAATGGGTGGAGAGGCGCTTGTCTAAACACCATAGCAACAATCTAGGATCTGGAAAGTGACGCTTTCTAGTTCAATTCTCTGGTTAGAACTGGGCAAAGAGATTACAAAATATTGTTCTGTTTTTGTATCTTTTTTGCAGGGGCGGGATCTGTATTGCATAGTGTATTAACTAATTCCATACCCAAACCTCCCACTAAAGTATAGCCCTGGAAACCAGACCAAGAGTGATTGGACACAAGGGGTCTGGTTGGCCTTGGTTCAGCTCAGGAGCAATCCTTCCCCAAGCCCCTTGGACTCGGACTAAGTTGGACTCTTCGGGTAAGTTACCTCGCCCCCGTACAGCACCATGATGCAATGGAACTCCACAGGGGTGGGGCTTATGGGAGTGGGGGGGGGGTTGTCACATCAGGAAAGGGGGCAGGGCTAATTTGTTCATTCTTCTAACCAGTTCTAACAAGAACATAAGCAAAATAATTTATGAAAAGATAGACTAATATCTTTCCCACAAAACAGGAATGTTTCCCCTTCAATAAATCCAGCTATTCAGAGCAGTTCAGCATTGAGCCAAAGATATTGACTGCTGCTTCTTATCTTGAGCTCATGAGTTCAGATAACAGGGAATACCTGAATCATCTCCATAATGCGAAGAAGCTTGTAGGCTCGGTTCCCTCTGTCTGAGTGGAGATGGAAGTGCAGGTGTTTGGTACTCTTTTCAAACCTCTACTATGGATGTACTATGGAGCGGTGGTCCGCTCCAGCTGTTTAGACAAAAGCAGCCGTCACAGTGGCCCACCATGTGCCTGCATGCATGCACGCGCGTCCTCCCCCACACCATACAACTTGTCTAGGCTGCCACGCGCAGTTCTATGGCAGTTGCCAGGACAACCTGTGGCTGGGAGCACGTCCACCCTTTAGATGGACTTAGGGTGGCCATGTCTCCCTTTAAAAGAGGACATGGTACAGGGCTGTACTGGAACCAATGCAGCCCTGCAATATGAATTTTTCATAAGCGTCCTCTTTTAAAGGGGAGGTATGGCCGCCTTAGATGAGCTGCTGCTCTGCCCCCAATTGGTGCTCTGGGTTTGGGCAGCCTGCTCCACTCCGGGATGTTCTGGAGCACCATGGACCCTGAGCAGGCAGTGCCTGCTCCACTCCTGCTCCGCCTCCTCCCAGAGTGGCCTACCTTTGCATGGACGGGTCACCCAGGGGTGGGACAGAGCCGGAGCAAGCAGGTGTCCATCTAAAAACATCCTATGCTCTAGGAGAGAGCCAGGGCTGGCACTACAATAAAGGCAGCACAGGCAACAGCATAGGGTGGCAAATTGAAGGGGACAGCTCTCCCGCTCCCACCTCTCCTGCCCCCAGTCCAGCTTCAGGTGGCTGCTGACTATGAAGGAGTCTTCAGGAAGCAGAGAAATGCTGTCCCCAGAGGTGCTAGAAGGCAGGGGTGGGGCGCTGCCTGGGACCTGGTGTGGCTGCAGCTGAGCCCCAGCTCCACTGAGAGGAGCTTGACCTCCACTGAGGCACTGCAGTCTGACACCTTTAAGCTGTCTGGAACACCTTACCCCAAGCTCCTGCCCCTCACAGGCTGCAGTGCCTTCCCCTTCTTCTTGAGTCACCTGTCCTTGCTACTGCCCAGCTGCCATGAGTGCCCAGCCCCCATGCCCTGCTTCCTGGAGAGTGAGGTGGGCAGGCTGGAGTGGCTGCTGCAGTGGCTGTTGGCCAGCAGCCAACGGGGCCATCCTTGGGTCTGGCTTGGGATGAACGCCTGCTGCAGATGCTTCTTCTCGGACTGGCTGGGCCGCTGTGGTCTGGGGGCCAGGAGCTGGGTCAGCTTCAACTCAGCTGCTGCTGCTGTGGCTACCACCACAGTAGACTCCATGGCTGAGTCAGGGGCAGCAGGAAGGGCCAGGCTTAGGGATTTTGCGCCCCTAGGCTCTTCGCAGGCTGCTGCCCCAAGCCCCCCCCCCTCCAATCTCTACTCCCACGCTGCAAAACAGATGAGTAGGTGTACAAAATATCCAAGGTATACAGCAGGGATGGGGAACCTCAGGCCCAGGGGCCAAATGCGACCCTCGGCAACTTTTCATGTGGCCCCTTTCCAGTGCCTCGATCGGACTCCTGAATCCAGCCTCTACCCCTAAGCACTGAAAAACAGCTCAGGATAATGGAGCAGAGATGAGAACATGTTTTCCTCCTCCATCAATCAGTTCATTTTGGCCCATGCTCCCACCCCCCATTAATCAGTTCATTTTGGCCCATGATTCCCCCATTAATCAATTCAAAATCCATACCCAAGCTCCCCCTACCAGCCCAAGTCTCTCCCTTCCTGACCTCTCCCCAGCCAAGCTCCCCCCCAGTCCCTCTCCCCTCCAAGCCTCCTTCAACCCACTCCCTTCCCCAGCAAAACAGTGGTTGCTCTGTGGGTGTGGATGAATGGGGATTCATGTGCACGCCCTGCCCATGCACCAGCATGCACACAGACCCCCACCCCCACCCAGCGGAGCCATGTAAAAAGGACCTGTGAGAAGTCACTTGAAGAAGAACAGAAGGTTGCTGCCTTGTAAACAAGGTTCTTCAAGATGGCTCCCAACATTTTCACAACACCCAATCTTCCAGCCCCGCATTGAATTTTTCTATATTCCTGGAATGGGTGGGAAGGAACTGTCATTCTGAGGGGGACAGTGCTTTTTATACTAGAGGAGCTCGAGACCATCACATGGTCTATTATTTGAATAGGGTGAGCATGTGATGCACAACCCAGTTGTGAAAATGTTGGGAGCCATCTCAAAGAACCTTCTTTACAAGGCAACAGCCTTCTGATCACTCACATGGGGAGAAGTTGTTTGTAAACAAGCAGCTTTATCTCCCACTCCCATTGGCTGCTGCTGCAGCAGCAGCAGCACTAGCAGGCAGAGGCAGGTGAGGGACGGGGACCCCCCCCATGATGTGGGCACCCACACCTCACCTCCCTCAGCGTACACATGCACCCCAGGTCCCCCTCCCCAGCCAAGGTCCCCCCCCAGTTCACGGCACACCCCAGGACACCCTTCCCTCTGAGCCTCCCTCTGACCCCTTCCCTCCCCACCCAAATTGTTATCATCACCGCCTCCCCAGATGGCAGGCCCCAGCCCTACCAGGGTCCAGGCCCCAGTCTGGCCTTGCAGCTACACACACACACCCCACCAGGTCACCTTGTCTCCCCCCCCCCCCAAGTTCCAGTCCAAGCCTGCCTTCCTTCCCCAGGATCTGCTCCTCTGGCGGCCGGTAGCTGGTACACACACACCCCTTGATGCACCACGTGCCTGCCTGCCACCATGCCCCCCCTCCCAGGTTCCTCCCCTGCCTGCTACCCACCTGAAGAGAAGTGTGGAGTGGACTAGAAGACATGGAGTCTTCTAGTCTGTTGTTGTTGCTGTCGCAGCTCGCTCCAGACCTCTCCTCCGCATCGCGTGCAGTGCACGTGAGCTCGGAGTCCTCAACAGTGTGTGGTGCAGCAGAGAGTGAGTGGAACTCGGAAATCTCTGACTGCACCTGGAATAGAGGAAGGAAGGAGGAGGGGTTGTGGGTGGGTTCACTGAAGGGGCAGGGCCACGGAGGGAGGTGGAGGCTCCCAGGCTTTGACTGCAGTGTGGGTGGCAGCCTCAGACAAAAAGAAGAAAAAGAAAAAAGGAGCAGGGCGGTGCTGCATGGCTTGCCGGATTTGCCGCCCCCCCAGAAAACACAATCCAAGGCCCGGGCCTATGGGACCTGTCGTCCCTAAGTCTGGACCTGGCAGCAGGGGGTGAGGCCACTTAGGGTGGCAAAAATCCTTGCACCAGGCTTGGGAAACCACATCACAATTCCAACAGAGAGTAATGTTGCTGGCATATGGTTAGAGAGGAATTTGCTTTCCACTTAACAGCTCTGCTGGCAACCATCCCATGACCACATATTCCCATTCCACTAATTACCTACCAGAATTATAGGGCCATTTTGATTACCTGCATCCTTTGGACACAATATTAAATTATAAAATTAGGTAGAATTCTTTTTCTACTTGAGAGCTCTTTTGTTGAGCTACAGGTCCCTGAAAATTGAGTCTTTCTGCAGAGGGATAGAAACAAAGTAGTTCAGATGATATCTTTTATTGGACCAACTTTGACTGGTGCAAGCTTTTGGGCCACACATAGCCCTTGGGCCATCTAGGCATTACTTAGCATTCACATCATTGGAATTACCATCATTTGCTGCTGCCAGAGTTAACCCCCAATGAGGTGAATGGGAAAAGGTCATATTTCCCAAGTGCATGCATGTGCAAGATGACAAGACTGATTTGTACACAAAGAACATAACAAGTGCCACACTGGGTCAGACCAATGATCCATTGAGCCCAGCATCTGTCTCCAACGGTGGACAAACTTGGTTGCTTGGAGGAAGTACCCGACAGGTAACAATGGGGCAATCCATTTCCTGTTATTTACTCCCAGCTCTCGTCAGTAAGAGGTTACATTTCCCAAACTTACCTCTGGTTAATAGCTGCTAATGGACCGATCCTCCAGAAACTTGTCCCATCCTGCTTTAAACCCAGCTATACTACTGGCCGTGACCACATCTTCTGGTAACAAATTCCACAACTTAATTGTACGTTGAGTGAAAAAATACTTTATTTTATTTGTTTTAAATCTGCCACCTGCTAGTTTCATGGAGTGTCCCCTAGTTCTAGTACTATTTGAGCAGGTGAATAACCATTCTCCATTGTTCTACACCACTCATGATTTTATAAACTTCTATCTTATCTCCTCTTAGACATCTCTTCTCCAAGCTGAAGAGCCCCAACATGTCTAGCCTCTATTAATACAGGAGCTGCTCCATACCCTTTATCATTTTTGTTGCCCTTCTCTATTGAATTTTGCAGTCCTAGACTCCCAGGATAAAAAGTACCCCAACTAAAATGTACTATTCATTGGGCAGGGAAAATGCTAGGATATGGCAAAATGGGGAACTGCATTGGGCACAATTGTAGCATAGGTGCAGGAGTGGGCTAGACCGGAGGATAGGGACAGCAATTCTCTCTCTGTCCTGGCCATGGCCAACAGTTCTGCTAGAGCTACACTCTCTGCATGTGCTTTCTGTCTTCTTGGCTCTGCCAAAGTTGGGTCAGGTTGCCTGCCATTCTGAGGGGAAGACATAGGGTGCAGTCCAGAAGATGACGAATGCCATGCTTAAATTAACCTCTAGAGGGAGGGAGTTCCATAGCACCAGATAGCAACCAAGAACGTCTTCCTGTGAGCCCTCATCGTATGAACAAAACTAACCAATGGTACCAACAGGGAGGCGCTCCCTGCCGATTGCAGGGGCCACAGTGGGGCATGGAGGGACAGGCGATCTCTCAGATATGTGGGGCCCAGACCATTTAGAGTTTTAAAGGTCAAAACCAGCACCTTGAATTGTACCTGGAAAACTATAGGCAGTCAAGTGAAAACGTCAGAGCACTGATGTAATGTGCTCCTGACGCCTCACCCCCAAAAGGAGGTGAGCCGCCTCATTCTGCACCAGCTGCAGCTTCCTCTGGGCCCCTCCTCCCCCTGATCAGGGTGGAGGAAGGGGGGCCATGGGAGGGGCACGTCTGCCCCTCCCGTCCACCCAACAGCTGATGGGGGAGGAGGGCTTGAGCGGAGGTATATTGGTCAAAGGGGTCCCACTTTGGCTGCTCAAAATGTTAGGAGGTATGTGGGGAATATTTGGGGCTTGAGGGGTGAGCTAGGGCTTCACTGATTTTGAAATCTGATTTGAGCCCCCCCCACCCCTTTGGGGGCAGGGTAAGGGACCTGAGTCTGTAAAGTAAAAACAGAAAGTAAACAGAGATCTATATTATCCACTCAAATTGAAGCTAATGTGGCAGTTCACTGAACCTCTAGAAAAAGACCCAGGCTTCTGATTTAGATTCTGTTTCTTCAGGCCCGAAGAGCAAGTATGCCATGGAGGTCACTTGGTGAATTTCCATCATCAAAAGCTTAACTATTATGATGCACAATGTATTACCCGTCACCATAGCCTGAAGGAATGAGATTTACATACATATGCTTGGCACAGTTTAGCCCCAGGTTAATACATATGTATCTCCCATTTAAAATGAGCTTTCAGTGAGTAAAATTGAGTTACCGGATAGCAATATAAAGATACACCTTTCATGCACACAGATTAATTATATACAAAAAGATAGAGACTAAAATATACTAGCAACTAAGTCCGTATGGTGCATGGGCCACGGGAGAAAGAGAAATATAAGAGAGAGAAATGATCCCCCTAAAGTGTAGCATAGCTTGCTCATTAGTTAAGCATGCTGTCAGTTTCTGTGATTTGTTTTCTTTTCTCCTTCATCCCCACAAATAATAAAAAGCAAAGTAAATTAATTTAATCCTTTAGCCGATTCAGCAGTCTCTACCTCTGCTAAGACGAGAGTTTGGCGAAACATTTGCAGCAGATCATTTATTTGATTACTTTAGCCTCATTTTCTGCCTGTGGAATAAGCTTCAAGCATTTATTCATTAGACAAATTTAAACAATAAATCTCGTGCATATTTTTTTTTTACTTTGCAAGAGACCTGAAACTATTCAAAATTCAGAGTGTGTTGTTTGTGGCTATTAAAAAGCACCATAAAATGAAGGTCCTACTGAACTTCCATTAATTAGTAAAACAACACTGAAATCATAATGAAAGCAAGGCCACCCTCTCCTCCCTGCTACCACTAGGAGACCTGGAACTCAGGTCATTGGAAGGGGGGGGGCTATATTGCAAAGGAGCACAAAGAGGCTCTCCCACTTCCTTTCTGATGTGGCCCTGCCCCCTGCACAGCATCATGACACCAAAATATCCTGCAGGGGCCGTAGCCATGTCAGGAAATGGGGTGGAAGAGTCCTTTTTGCTACAACCCCTTTCTGACAGGGCCCCACTTCTTAAAGTGTCCTGTTGCCAAGATGCTCATAACCATTAAGGGGCAGAGCTATACTAGGGACTGGTGGTGCAGGTCCATAAGCCTGAGCAACATGCAGTCCCTGGTGCAGCGGTGTCCCCTGCCACTGTGAGGAGGGGCAGAGGGGCTGACTTCCATCTTCTGCACCAGGGCCCACTCCAACATAGCTATGCCCTCATGACCATGTCAGAAAGTGGTAGGTCAAAGCCCTTAGAGTCAACGCTTCTAAGGCGGCGGCGACCCTAGCTACTGCCACCGTACATATTGCAAAACACAGCTCCCACTCTCTGGTCACTAAGACTTCACAGCAGGTTTGGAAGGTCAACTGACTCAGGCTATTTTAGATGGGTGCAGGCCCTCAGTAAGACTGCTCAGCTAGCAGCCTACTAATCAATCAGCTTGAATGGCTTTTCTAATCTCCATGGTGTGGCAGTGCGGCATGGGTAGAGAAGGGGTCTCAAAGGCAAACATGCCTCTGACATACCCTTTTAGAGCTTTAAAGGTCAAAACTCACACCTTAGAAACACAATCTACTTGGATGACAATAGGTAGCCAGGGAAGACCCTGTACCACAGCCGTGGTATCTTTCTCATAAGAGATCATTAATTATAATTGTTCAAATACGTCACGTATCATAAATCATGAGTGGTGTGGAACTTGTAAACAGGGAATGGTTATTTACCCTCTCAACTAGTACTAAAACTAGGGGACACTCCATGAAACTCACAGGTGGCAGAGTAAAAACAGACCAAAGAAAGTATTTTTTCACTCAGCGTACAACTAGGTTGTGGAATTTACTGCCAGGGGAGGTGGTCAAGGCCAGCAGTATAGCTGAGTTTAAGAGAGGTTTGGACAAGTTTCTGGAAGATAGTTCCATTAGCAGCTATGAGCCAGATAGGATTGCGGAACAAAACCCTTTACTTTCGGGAGCCTGGGGATGACCCACAGGGAATGGATAGCATGGTGACCTGTTGGTTGTTTCTCCCAGGTCCCCGTGACTGGCCACTGTTGGAGGCAGAATGCTGGGCTCGATGGACCATTGGTCTGACCCATTATGGCACTTCTTATGTTCTTATCATTATTTTGTCTGTTCTCTGACTGAGGTCCTTTTTAAATGGACCGCGGTGGGTGGGGGGATGAGTGTGCAGCTGTAGTGGGTGGAGGTAGGTGTGCGCCCACCTCCACCCATTGGGCATTGGAGCCCATTGCTCAATGGGTGGGTGATGGGTGCTGATGGGTGTAGCGCGGAACTGCACACCCCCACCCATCCGCATGGCATCCCCATAGGCACCTCCACCCATCTCCACGCAGTGAAACTGCATGGAGATGGGTGGGGGCATCTCATGTGAAAAGGGCTTGAATGCCTACGCAAGCACTTCTGGCCTGGATATTTGTGCATGCAAATTTAAAATTCAAGTTGTGTAAATATTCATGCAGCCAATTTGACATTTGTTTTCAAAAGATATTTGTCAGTCTCTCTCATATGTAGAATGCCACTCTAGAGCAGAGACACAAGGGACATGAACTTGTCTTGGGCACTTCCTCAAGTGATCCGTTTTAATTGTTATTAATTAATTAATTATTCACCAGCTCCAAGTGGAATGATTAAATATACCACTCTCAGCATGCCGCAGTGCCTCCTAAAATACAATGCAGCAGTAGAAGAATGTCCTAGCCAAATAACACTAAGTAGGGATAAAACTGAGGTCTGTTTATTCTAATGTGCATAGTAGGCCAGAATTGCACTGAAACGCCAAGCCCTGCATTTGTAGGTTCTGGTGTTTAGCTTCTTGTCGATGGTGTACCACAGCATTCTTAGGCAGGAAATGACTGAGTTAATTAGAGTCTGCTAACATTCTGAGACCTAATTACTGCACATCCAACATCTTGAATATCACAGCATGTGGATTTTAATTTCAGTTTACCTAAGTGTACCCACTATTGCTGTAGCTCGGTTGTGCTGTTCCAGGGGCTCAAGGGAGCTATAATTTTGCCCTAAGGAGACAGCTGGAGATCTGGCAATGTTGGCAGTATGCCACCCTCTCTCTCCCTAGCGCAAAGGTCCAGGACAATCTCCTCTGGCATAACAGCTCCTTGGGAACTATTACAAGCCAGTGCAATTAAGAGTATCCAAGCTGCCTTGGCAGCCCTAAATGATGAGGGCTGCCACTTTGCCCCATCCCTATCAGCTGCACCAAGTGAAGCAGGATCTAGACTGATTAATGTTTAGCTTCAGTAGTCCTTTGATCCTTAGAATATCATTTCCTTGTGGGACTAATTAGTGGTTTACTTTCAACAGAAACAAGCCTAGAGTTCCTCTTTATTTATGCCATCTTCTGCCAGCATAAGCATAGGTAGGGCAATAAAGGGGGGGGGGGAGGAGGAGGAGGAGAATGCAAGGATATCTAAACATTCCCTCTACAAATGATTGTCAGAGCCAAATTTAAAAAACAAGGGACACTTTTGGAACTGGGGGGTTCTAATGTAATGATTTTTACGGAGGCGTGGAATTCTGAAATAGGGGACAAGCCTTAAAATATGGGACACTGGTAAGCCTAGGAGTCAGGACAAGTCATAGGTGGCCAATGCAACAAACTCAGTGGATGGTGCGGCCAAGACAGATAATGCAGAGAAAGTAAGGTTGCTTCATTGGTCCCAAATATAGGCAATAGAGACAATGTCATACAGTGATATCTTTTATTAGGCCAACTCCAGTTGATGTGAGGTCCGAAAGCTTGTATGCCTCCACCAACTGTAGTTGGTCCAATAAAAGACATGACTGAGCTACTGTGTCTCTTTGTGGTGTAACATATAAGTTACACCACATTTGGGCAAGGTTTGGATCCATGGTGGAAGGAAGCAGCAGCAAAGGGTCAAGGGAATAGTTGGTGGCATAGTTTGCACCTTCTGTTCTGCCGTGGGGTTTGGCTAAAGATACTAACCGTCCTTAGCAAAAAAAGATTTTGTCCTTCTAGAGCTGTTCTGGGGGGGAAGGCCATTTAACCTAGTGCTAACAAATGGGACATAAAATCAGACTGCATTTGTGTCCCTTTATGTTTTGATAATTTGTGCTTTCCTGCATACGTCTTCTGGTTAAAGAAAAAGATAACACAGGCTTCCTAAGAGTGAATAAGCAATATTCACCACAAAGCTGTCCTGAGGAAGCAAACGGCTATATTTGTGTGTGACTGACTGTACTATTTTCCTCCTAATTTGTAGCATTGCCATGTGACCACCAGAGGGCGGTGGAGAGACATTATTTCAGCAGAGTTTGTGAAGGGGAGAAATTCCTTTCTCCATTGCAGAGACAGCTTGCTGGCACGCATCCTCTAAAATTATGGTTTAGTAAAGAGGTTTCATTTTTAATTATATGACTGCAGAGAACAGTTAACTAACGCTGCTGCTCAGTGCGAGTGCTTGCAAAACTGCTCTCTGGAGAATAAACGTAGGGCACTGGTGCGATATTTGGACTTTAGAGTTTTCTCTAGAAGCAAATGATATTTGGGATTTTAATATGTGCGCACCTGAAATAACTCAGCAGTTCCTCAACACTGCGACATTTAGGAGAGAAACAGAGATCAAAGAAGGAAAATAAATGTTAAAAGCGACACCTACTCTATTGAAATTAGGAGGACGTGCTGAAGAGGTTACAGGCTACTGGGTGAAAACTGGGTTGGCACTTAATGAAATTTCAGTGAAAATATCAATCATGGATTAAGCTGAATCGGCCTAGTTTCTCAGCACAAACACTTCAAAAGCTTGATGCTTCTATGCACTGCATAGAGTTTTGTATGAACAGGACCAAAACCAGCCAATGCTAATTTGGATGTGTGTCAGTTCATTCCATGTATGTTTAAGATATCCTAATGCTTGCACAGATGAAAAGGACATTATATATATATATATATATATATATATATATATATATATATATATATATATATATATATATATATATATATATATATATATATATATATATATATAAAAAGTAACTACCTTTAATATTTATACATTTACAATTATACTTTTTGCATTGAAGTTTTTGTATTTGTACTGCAGACAAGTCTCTGGGAAGAGCAAACTGAAACCTGCAACAAGCTTTGCTCCAAAGGACCCCTGCATGCAATGATAGAAGCAGCTACCTACCCACAGTGAAACAGGCACAACAGATACTAACAACACAGACTCAATGATCACAAACTGGAGGAGGAAACTGGGACGCACAAAAGAAACTCCAAGACCTGAGAGAAACAGCTGGAAAAGACTGCGGAGATGGCATCATGCTACAAATAGAGCCTCAAAAAGAGCAAAGACCCCAAAACAAGACAGAAGGTTCCAGTGTCGGAAATGACAGGAACCCTCTGAACATGGAGTTCTTGCCTTTCCAGGAATCCAGGCAGTCCTGTTTAGGATTGCTACCTCTTGCAGTTTGACCACAAGTCTCAGGGTCAATTCACAAGAAGTGACAATCCTAATCCCATTCCAGGATGAGCTGAGCAGGATGGGAGTGAGAATCCTTCCTTTCCTTCTCTCTGGTGGTGTTCCTCCTCCTCTTAAAAAAACACACAAACAAACTTGAAAAATGAAATAAATAGTACATACAACATTCCCTCACACAAGGCTTCTTTTCAAAATTCTTCCACTTCAGGCTCTGGAGTAATTTATTGGATTTTAAAAACAAGCAAGCAAAACAAACAAAAGACATAACCACTAGAGAAGACTTCCTATGTTGCCCAATACATGAAACAGCAGTTTGCTAGAGGATTGCAGCAGAGTGAATGGACAACTACGCTTTGAGGCTACCAGGCTGGAGACGGGGGGTGTTCTATTCCCCATTCTGGTTTTGCACAGGAAGTAACCAAGAATTCTTGGGGGTCACGGTTCAGTGGTGTAGCAAGTGTGTGGCAGGCCTGGGCTTATGTCCCAATTAAGAGCCCCTCTAAGGGCTAGACAGTGGGGTCTTCCTACCTGGCAGCTCTCCCAAGACTCCTGGCCAGCTTTGGCTTTCCTGCAAAGGCTGTGATGCCACCCTGGCTCCCAGTGAGGCCTCTGGCATGGCAGTAATTCTGCCAGGAAGGAAGTTTTACGAGCCAGTGGGGCCAGCACACTACTCCTGGTAACTCTGAAAACGTTCTTCTCAATGGCCCCCTTTGTAAGTGGCCCGAATGAGTGCTGCTAAGGGGTAAAATGTTGGCCCGGCTCCCTTCTCTGACACCCTGAAAGTTTCCTAGTGCTGCTCAGACTGCTTACAGAGGGCCCCTCTAGAGTCCAGGGTCAACTGAGCCCCCTCACTCCATGGTTGCTCCGCCCCTTTCATAATTAAAAGAGGAAGAGGTAAGGTATATGGGACCCACAGTTAGTAGAAGTGAGATTCAGACTCATGGCTCCCTGTGGGCGTCCTACTCAGCAACATTCCTCAAGGCTATACATGTTTGTGTTGCTTTGGTTAGATGTCCACACACCTCATCCCCACACATACCTGCCCCAACACAGGACACCACAGAAAGAGGGTGTCAAAATAGCCCATCCCCGGTCATAATCATTCAGATATGACAGGAGACTTTAAATGGAAATTAATGACCACAAACAATTTAGCGAGGAAAAACTCATTTGTTATGCCTCCCCCACTGAAGCACTAGGCTGCTGATGTGAAGACTTTAAAAAAATGCTTCTAGATCTTTGCGTTGCAAAGAAAAGACACGAGCCATTACTGGCATAGTGTCAACCCTAGGACAGCTCGACACAGCAGCACTACAGAGATGGGGGTCTGTCACGTTTGATCAAAACCAGGAGGAGCAACTTAAATGTTCCACAGGTAACTATTTCACTGCTAATCAATGTAGAAGAAATATGCCACTTAGATAGTTATCCAAATGACGGCAGTTCAAAAAATAACAGAGGTCAAATTAATAGCCTGAATGCTTTACGGAGTCCAGATTTGGGGATATGATGACCGCTATGCCACAGTCTATCTCGAACCAGTAATTAATGGTCTACGGAGACGGATTTTGGCAATTCACCCTTCATCTAACCCTGCCATAATAAACTTGGAACTGGGTACTCAATCTCTAGCCGCGTTAATAAAATCACGAATATTGTCATTCTGGGCTAAAATAAGGGACACTCCAGACGCCTCCCTCATGACTGAAAACATGGTTATGACTGAAAAACTCCGAGACAAACAATGTGGTATAGACCTTTGGTGGTCTGACGTGAAGGCACGTCTTAGGTCTTTAGGCTTTTCAGAGGCTTTTTTCATGATTATACTAGCGGCCTCACTGTCAAACATCTTAAACAATGAGTGATGGATGTGGACAGACAAGAACAGAGGGCCGTGGCCTATAGATCCCTCATTTCCCCTTTTTACAAATACCTGATTCCAGCTAAGGGCGGGGCTCCATATATTCACAATCTAACAGACCCCGTACTCAGAAAAGCTTTGACCAGCTTTAGATTACAAACCATGCTCACGGCTGTTTTGTTGGGAAGGTATCAGAGAACCCCATACGAAGACCAGAAATGCCTTTGTGGAACAGAGGTGGAAGACCTAAGACATTATATACTGACATGCCCTTTATATGATAACCAAAACAAAAAACTTAACAGGTTAAAAAAAACCTTAAATGCACAAGACTTTTCTTAAAATCCAAAAAAAATCCAAATTCAGTACAATTACAGTTCAAAAAACCTTCCACTCCATACAGTGCAACAAAACATAAACGCCAGAAAACATTAAAATTATTTCACAATTTGAACAATATTTATTCTCATCAACATAAATGTAATATATGTACTTAATTCCTTACCATACATACTTTTATTCATTTTTATCAATAACTAAACTTTCACATTTTTTCATTATTAAACTTTAATTTATTATCATAATGAACAATTTTTTGACAGTGCATTAAGTCTGTGCTTTACATGTATACAAATTATATACACTTCATACAATAAAGTGTTAACAATCTGAGTATACACAACATTATACAATTCGTTCTACAGAATGGAGTTGTGTACAAACAGACTTAATGCACTGTCAAAAAATTGTTCGCTGTTGGGATGTTGCAGGGGGTTGGGAGCTAGGGGCGGGGGTTGGAGGGTCAGGTCGAGGTTTGGATGTTGCAAGGGGGTGGGAGCTAGGGGCCGGGGTTGGGGGGGCTGATTGGGGCTTGGGATGTTGCGG
>QEPC01011848.1:884177-910768 GCA_003113815.1 Sphenodon punctatus
GGGGGTTGGAGGGTCAAGTCGGGGTTTGGGATGTTGCAGGGGGTGGGAGCTAGGGGTGGGGGTTGGAGGGTCAAGGTCAGGGTTCGGGATGTTGTGGGGGGGAACTAGGGGCTGAGTTTGGAGGGTAGGTTGGGGTTTGGGATGTTGTGGGGAGTGAGAGCTAGGGACGGGGGTTAGAGAATCAGGTCAGTGTTCGGGATGTTGCAGGGGGGTGGGAGCTAGGGATCGGGGGGGCAGGTAGGGCTCAAGATGTTGTGGGGGTTGGGAGGGTAGGTGGGGGCTTGGGATCTTGCAGGGGGTGAGAGCTAGGGGCTGGGGGGGCAGGTCGGGACTCAGGATGTTTCTCCGCTTCTTCCAGCAGATAAGCCTCCTGGAGCACGCCCAGCCAGCACTCCCTCCCCCCTATGCGCAAGAGGCACTTACTCTGCTCCGTCTTCTCTCTGCCCGCACTGAGGAACTGAGCGGCCCTTGCCCCTGAATCCTGATTGGCCAGGAAATAAATCCCCCCTTCTCCCTCCCCCCTCTCCATCTCCTCTTCCCTGCCCATCTCGGCTGGGCGCTACGCACTCCTTCCCTCCCCCACATCGGCGGCACTGCTGTCACACACAGCAGCACTTGCATGCACACTTCGTGCCCACAAGCTCCAGCAACAGAGCATCCACCCGGGGGAGGAGAGAACAGCCCCAGCAGGCAAGCAGCCCCCCCCTTCTTCATTTTCCTCGGCCACCTAGGGAGGAGGGATCCCGGAGGCAAAGCTCTGTCTGCCTCTTTCCAGGCTGAGCTAGATAGATTGCTCTGCCCAGAGAGCAGCACTACAGCAGGCAAGACTGCAAGTCAGTGTCATGTGATCCCGCTTCGCCGGCTCTTCGACAGGGGAGAGGAGCTGAAGTGCGCATGTGCGAGCCTGCAGAACCGATTTTAAAATTATTAATAACTTGGTTTTGGCTGCACCAATCACTATCATATTACATAAGCAGTTGTTATTGATCTCATGCTCCAAGCCTGTGACATTTGGGGGCTCAACTCATCCAGGGGGAGGAGATATTGATGATTCAAAATTGTGAGGACGTCTGCATTTTGACCACAACCAATTAACGTTCAAACAGACATAACATTATATTTTCCTGATGGATCTTTTTCAAACGTTGTGCATATAAGGATCCTCACAACTTACAGCCATGGGTAAATTTTCAGAAATGTAAGTCAAGCAGTTTCCTCAAAATCGGGGCTTCAACAGTCCCCTGTTTATAATGAACAGTGGTTGTGCATTTAAGTTTCAGGCTCCTACCAGAGCCTGAAAACACACAACGCAAACAATTGCAAGTTGCTACGGGAATGGGATTCCTCTAGACCCAAAATCCAACAATTAATGTATTTGATGGGAGATTTTGACCACTTAAGAACTAAGTTGGTCACAATCTATGCTTCTAGAATGGCTGAAGTGCGTATAAAATTTGAGTAGAAGCTGTACGTGGATATTAGCCAGAATGTTAATGCTCTGGCTATGGACTAGGGATATATTTAGAGGGCTTTATGCTAGACCAAGAAGATTCCTGATCTCAGAGGTAGAACTAACTTCTAAGTGCATATATTTAGCAAAGATTTCCTAACTTTATAGCTATAACTATACATTTTATGATCTCTCATGGACGTATTATTATGTCCTGGGATGTTGTATCTCTTAAAAGCATAATGTCGTTTAATACATTGTATATTATAGTATTTTATTATTTTATCTTATTTTTGTGTAACTGCAGAGATATGAACCTAAAGAGCCTGCATATGCACATGTTGATGTTGCTGTGACGATATTGTGATGGCCGTGTGGCTTACAATAAAACATTATTATTATAGTTATCCCTGACCTATAATACTAACCTACTTCCAAGGCTCTCTCAGGTGCCCAAATCCCTGTGCCCTAACTAATTGCCAAATCTCCAATATGCCCTGGTAACTTCTAGGATGCTGTCAGATGTTGCCATTACACCAATATTTTAAATTTCCAACCAGATTTAAAAGTTATGAGCATTTACAGATGGGTGAGTTTTTTTCTTTCTTTCATACTTAACACAGTTTCTAGTAGGAGTGTGCAATTTGTTTTGTTTTTTAAGTTAAAAGATGGCTACCAGACTGTTCTGTACATGTGCATCCTTTTCCAAAATGGCCACGGCAGTATCAATGCCATTTTGAAAAAGGACAGCTGGTCTGTCCATGCGCAAAATGGCCATTACGCATGTGCAGACTGACTACCCATTTCCAAAATGGCAGCAGTACTGCCACTTCCATTTTGGAAAGGGGGGGGGGAAACACATGTGCAAAATAGTTCAGTGGCCATTTTGTGCATGTGCAATGATTTTTTTAAAATATTCTTTACTTTTAATAGTTTTTAATACGTGTTATCAAAATGAATAGGTTTTTTTTTAATTTAACAAAACATGAAAATTAATGGATTTTTAAAATGAAAATGAAAACTAATGTGGTCCCTTCTGCACACCCCTAGTTCCCAGTTCACTGAGAAGCACACACAGCCTTGTTACTATCAAGTACCACAGAGAGCATCCCTAATAACAACCCTAAGTCTTTCAGAGTCCTGCTGTAAAGTCAGATGTGAATGGCCTTAGGCCGACACACAGGTCTTAATTTGGAGGGGCTTGCCAGGGCTCAGCCCAAGCAATTAAGTTCAAGAGGGGAGGCTGAGCCCTGGGAAATGTTCCCAGTAGGAACGTGCACCCCGAAATATGAAAGACCAGGAAAAGGCTGATATTGGCCGTTTCAGAGTTGGAAACAAAACCCTGGGTGGTTCACTTGTTTTTCATTAATGACTTTCCTACCCCGCCCCCTGTACTGGACTTTGTCTAGACTAATCATAAGAACTCCTGTTTTACATTCATCTGTAGAGAGGTAGGCTAGCCCTGTGGTTGGGTTGCCAGCTAGAGAATATTTTTATTTATTTATTTATTTACATTTATATCCTGCCCCCTCCCGTCAACAGATGGCTCGGGGCGGCTTACAAACTACATTTTAAAACCATCAAAACCAATAAATACAATAAAAATATAAACAGAGGCAGAACCTAAAAGCAAAATAAATAAGGGTAAAACAGTCAAACTAGGGGAAAAAATCCTCTCCTCCCACCCTACCCGCTCCCTTCCCCAAAGGCCTGGATGAACAGCCAGGTCTTACAGGCCCAGCGGAAGGCCAGCAGACTAGGGGCCAGGCGAGCTTCCTCCAGCAGGGAGTTCCACAGCCATGGTGCCGCCACTGAGAATGCCTTCTCCATCGTGGGCCCCCGGCTAACCTTGGGGACCTCCAAGGAGGCGCCCCTGATGGATCGCAAGGATCGCCCTAGGGCCCGAGGAGTGAGGCGGTCTCTCAGATAGGACAAGCTCTGAGGTGGGAGACATAGCTTCTGGGACAGGCTTGGGCCCCGGAAATTCATTAAAAAATTTATTTTACAAATTAAGCCCTGCTGTCTCCTGTAACGTGCATATTTCGAAGGCGAGGCAACGCAGGGTGAGATTGGAAAAAGCTGGCCTTTTCGGAAGCACTGCTTATTCCATAAGTGGAAGAACTGGGCCCCACTCTCTAGGACAGGGCTAGTGTTGCCACCTCTTGCGGTTTGACCCTGAGACTCCCATAGGCTGAAATGGGCATCTCAGGGTCAAACTGCAAATAAGGGGAACCCTAGACATAGCATCTAACCATGCTCCAGGGCTAGATTATTTAATGTGCAAATCCTTGTGCAGCTGCACTGACTATTGGCAGGTGCAAACCCTTGACCAGGCCTCCACTACCTAGCAGGGAATAAAATCATCATTTTAAAGGAGGGCTATAAAAAATAAAGTCAGGGTATAACAGGCATTTTGCACCTATTAAGAAAAGAGTTGCCCAGCTAAATCAATAGTTTCATTCCAGGCTATGGTCTCCTTGTCCAGGCCCCTGAATTGCTTTCAGTGAAGTACTGAAAACTGCCTTGATGTATTCTGAGGAAGGTAAATTCTTCCATGTTTGCTTGCAGTGCTCCTCTATTGTGCTGACTTCATCCCCAATAAAAGCTGAAAAGCCACTCAGAATACAGTTTCAGGTGGAAAACCCAGATAACCAAAAGCCAACTTAACCAGAAGTGCTGCCCCAGACTTTCGATTTATCTGTCTAGGGAATGAGAGGTGAATTATCACCGACACCTACAGGTGGTTTCACAAGATAACTCTCCCCCATGCAAAACAAAGGCTTTGCTATCTCTTAACAGTACTACCCTATCTGCAAGTGCTGGGTCAGCAGGTTAACTGGAAATTTGTGTCTGGTTTGGCCATCGAGAAAAAACAGTATTGTCTCAGGTTTGTATTTGAAGGGCAGAAGTATGCAGAGGTCAGGAAGTCAAAGAAGTCAAGGAAGCCCCACTGAATTGTTTCAATTCCTCTGTCAGCAGAGCGCTGTAAAATGGTCAGCTTGAGGAGATATATTGGTGGTGGGGAACTTTCCGAGCAAGGATCCAGTCCTAAAATGACAGCATCCTAATAAGTTTTATATTTTTGTGTTTCTTTCTAGAATAAAGCCGAATAAGGGTGCAACCTGAAGAGCCATTTTTCTCAAAATAATTTTCAGTACTGTGCCTTCATATAGTGTTTGGTCATGGACCTGAACAGCACAGCCGAAGGAAACCATATAAAAACCACAGACATGGGGGAGAAACTTACTGAAATTGGAATAGGTGATTGTCTCAGTATGAACAAGTCTCAGTATTTCTACTGGCTATGCTACATGCCTCAGGAAAGGCCCTGTGTGGCCCAAAATCTTGATTATTTCCACCAACAGCAGTTAGTCCAATCAAAGATCTCATTCAAACAATTCTGTCTCTCTAAGAACAAAAATACAGTAATCTATTGCTGCCCAGTGTTGATATGCAACTATTATCCCTTCTGAACCAACAAATTTCAGCTTGCTGCTCCAGCATGTCAGAAGAATTCAGAGAAATTCCATCTTGTTGGCAGGCACCTCTTACTCAGTTGCTTTTTGTGAAGCCTGCTCACACCTTCCCTTCTTCCCCTCAACCATTGGGACTCTGGTATCCATTTAGTGCAATTATTACTGAAATGCTATTTGCCTGTAAGTGCCTCTACACTGAGGCTTGGGATACTTATAGGTTTCTTTTCTGGCCAGTAGGCTCAAACGATCACCATACCATGGCAAAATTCATGACAAACTACAATGCCAAATTTTAGCACCTTGTCTATATTGGCCCTGTTCTCAGTAACAATAGATTCAAACTTTAGTCCATCGAGTTGACATAATTACCCTACGATGCTCCTAAAGAAAGTATTTTTTCATCAACGCACAATTAAGTTGTGGAATTCTGTTGCCAGAGGATGTGATCAGGGCCAGTTGCATAACTGGGTTTAAGAAAGGATTGGACAAGTTTCTGGAGGATAGGTCCATTAGCAGCTATTAGTCAGATAGGTTTGGGAAATGTAACCTCTTATTGTTGGGAGCTGGGAGTGAACAGCAAGGAATGGATTCCGCCATAGTGACCTGTTGGATACTTCAAGCAACCAACATTGGCCACTGTCGGAGACAGGATGCTGGGCTTGATGGACCATTTATCTGACCCAGTATGGCATTTCTTAGGTTCTTATGCTCTGTGCCCTAGCAAAATTAGGCTTTTTTCAATCAAAGCTTTTTAGACATAAAGTCCTTTTATTTTCTGTGAGCTTGTCCGTCTCTTGTGGTATGTTTATGTGAGGGTAACCAGAGAGCAAAAAAGTGAACAATACTGCCTGGTTGTGGATTGGCACATGTGTAAGTGGTGTGATATACAACTGCCCCCTGCCGTTCCATTTTGGACCTAATTTTTTCAGTGGCATGTGTATGTGAGAAGGTGATACGTGTATCCAAGGGCAGAGCAAGATTTTATTTTTGAACCTATTCGGTGGAGCTGCAGTGGAATATTTGCATAATGGTATATTGTAGCTTGACAGCATACCGCAAAATGCCATACAGAAAACTTGTCCTTCAATAATTGAACATGGAAGAAGATTTACTGCGATCATTCATGCTACTCAGTGAGTTAGCTCTGTAGCCTTTGGCTATTTTGAAGCAAATTTGGTTTTCCACTCTAGTGTTTCATGAATTGTCAGCCATTTTCTGACAGTTTGTACTGTTGTGTCACAGTTTGCTAACAACAAAGAATGTGGGCTTGACATAATTGCTTTGGGACACAAGATTAGTGGTGTGTGGTATGATACAAGTATGTAGAACTACAAAATACATTTTTGTCTCTAGCACCAAACTGATTTGTGCTTCCACTTAACATAACTCAGACAACTCACTATCAAAACCATTGTTGGGGGAAAGGAGGGTATTGGCCTTTTAAAAATAAGAATTAAAAATACCTTTACTCATCCCCTCAGTGATGCAGCACTTTCCCCTTTACTTCTGGAGAGGAGACAGAAGACACTAGAAGACAAAAGATACTTTCAGGTAAACTGTTATTATGTGCTTATCAGAATGAGTGCAACTTATAAGAACATAAGTGGTGCCATACTGGATCAGACCAATGGTCCATCAAGCCCAGCATCCTGTCTCTGACAGCGGTCAATCTCTGTCTCTTGGAAGTACCACCCAACAGGTCACAGTGGTACTACTGCTGACACAACAGGTCCATTCCCTGTTGTGTCAGCCCCCCAACAGTAAGAAGTTATGTCCCCCAAACCTATTTGATTAATAGCCATTAATGGACCTGTCCTCCAAGAACTTACCCAATTCCTTTTTAAAACTAGCTACACTAATGTCCTTAACCACTTCCTCTAGCAGCAAATTGCACAAGTTAATTGTGCACTGAGTGAAAAAACACTCTCTCATGGTTTAAATCTTCTGCCAGTTAATTTCATGGAGTTGCCGCTTGTTCTAGTACTGTTAGAGAGGGTAAATAATCACTCCCTATTTACATGTTCCACACCACTCATGATTTTATAAACTTCTGTCATATTCCCTCTGTCGTCTCTTCTCCAAGCTTCAAGAGAAGAGCCCCAACCTATCAAGCATCTCTTTATACGGAAGCCATTCCATACCCTTGATCATTTTTTGTTGCCCTTCTCTGTACCTTTTCTAGTTCTACTATGTCTTTTTTGAGATGGGGCAACCAGAACTGCGCACAATATTCCAGGTGCAGCCGTACCATAGATTTATATAGAGGCATTATGATATTTTTGGTTTTATTCTCTATTCCTTTTCGAATGATTCCTAGCATTCTGTTTGCTTTTTTGACTGTCACCATACACCAGTAGCTGAGGATTTCAATGTATTGTCCACAATGACTCCAAGATCCCTCTCCTGAGTGGTAACTCCTTATTTAGAACTCAACATTGTAAACATATAGTTTGAGTTATTTTTCCTTATGTGCATCACTTTGCACTTGTCCACATTAAATTTCATCTACCATTTAGATGCCCAGTCACTCAGTCCCTCAAGATCCTCCTGTAATTCTTCACAGTCCACTTGGGTTTTAACCACCTTGAATAACTTTGTGTCATCTGCAAATTTGACCACCTTTCTCTTTATTCCCTTCCCCAGATCATTCATGAATATATTAAACAACACTGGTCCCAATACAGATCACTGGGTACTCCACTAGTTACTTCTCTCCACTGTGAAAACTGACCATTTAGTCCTACTCATTGCTTCTTATCTTTTAACCAGTTGCCAGTCCATGATAAAACACTGCCTCCTATTCCATGACTTTTTAAGTGCATTTGCTGCACTTTCCCAAGGATAAACTGGACTACTCTCACTATTTTTGTTTTTGGTACACTGTTACTGTGGAAATATTAGTTCTGCAAAATGGACTTGTGCTGCCATTATATTTTATATATTTCTTTTCCCCTTTAAGCATGGCGGAGATTTGGAGGAAGTCTGATTTGGAGGAAATGTTCATTTGGAAAACAAACTTGGGTAACTTATTAATCCGACATAGGATCAGGACTCTCTCCCTGAAAGGGAAATACTTCACTGCTTGAGTTCAAAGGCTCTTGATCTCTCCAAACTCCAGAGTGGGTACTCGGGCACACCTGAAAACACATGCGTAGCCTGTCAGAGAGCCTTATCTTTAAGCAGTCTAAGTCTTGCAGCACTTTTGTCAGACATTTTATTACCTCCCTGGCAGCTGTTTTGGTTTCGGCAGGTTTATTTTTCTGTTTTAGATGTGGTGTTTTAACATTGTCGCAGGCTGGAATGGGCTCGTCTAATCTGATTCAGACAGTTGACTTCAGGCACAAAATAAACAAAAACATTAAATTAAAGGGTCATCAGATTTTCCACTTCCTGAACAAAATTCCACACTAAAACTCTGCTCCTGGGGCTGTACTGAGCCATTCTTCAACCCAACCTGCTTCTCAAACCCTCGAAATGCCCTGCAGGATAGTGCTCCCTTTCTTGTACAAGACAAAATGTTCTATTGCCTCTACTCCCACTAACTGCTGCTTGCCACACCTGACATTTTCTAAATTAGCTCCAACTGGTGGGTCTGGGCCTATTGGCAGAACTGAAAAAGTGCCCAAAGATCCAGTTCGTTGGATAAAGTAGGGAAAGAAAACAGCAGCTATCTCCACTTCAGGTAACATACTTATGCAACAGCCTTTCCTACAGGGAAAGGAGATGGCAGAAGAAAGTGCCAATTTCTTGTTTGCCCTGAAAAAACATTGGGTATAAACCGAGGGCAGCTCCAGGAGTAGTCGTGGATGCCCCCATCATCCACGTGTTGACCAGTCCATCTAAAGAACGCCCACTAGATGTGCGTCTCAGGCAGCCCAGCCCAGCATGCTTTGCAACATCCAGGAGCGCGCCGTGCCGAGTGAGCCAGTCAAACTCGGGGCAATGGCTGAATATGGCACTGCTACCTGTCTGTTGGGAACTCACCATGCAGCTCCGCACCCATCCATTTATTTCCCCATTCAGCAACATGAAGTCATGGACACTAGCCTAGAGCATTGGGTGAGCACCCGCAACTCTATGGTGGGGGGAAGGGGTGCTGTGCGGGCAGATCACAGCCCAGGGACACTGCCTCTCCATCTGATGTGGAACCAGGTGGAGCTTGTAACTGGTGGCCGTGGGGGTGGTCCTCCTGAGTAGATCCAAACTCTGGCAAGCTCTCCCTCCGTCTAAAAACACCCATAGTGCTGCACCAATTTAGGGGGGAAAGAGAAAGGACAGGAAAGCGTCCTTGCACACATGACACATGAATGTTTGAAAAGCTTCTAAGGCCGCTTTTAGACGTGCACTTGGATCAGGTGTGGGAGCGGCGAAACAGCCGCAGCGCTGTTTTAGACGAACTGAAAGTGGAAGTTCTGCGCGTGATCTGGCGCCGCGCATTCTTTGCCGGCCGCGTAGGTCACCCCAGAGGAATCAGCCCGGTTCACTCGTGGTCAGCAAAGAATGCGCGGCGCTGGATCATGCGCACAATTTCCGCTTCCGGTTCGTCTAAAACAGCGCCGTGGCTGTTTCGCCGCTCCCGCGCCTGATCCCAGCTGCACGTCTAAAAGCAGCCTAAGTGGAGGAAATGTTACCACAGTGAAAAGGAATAGTGACTGGAGAGGTGAGGTTCCCACTGAAACCTCTTTTTATGGTAGCTCTGCTCTTGGAGATTACTAAATGAAGGCTTCACAATGTAAGAGAACATTAGTTCAGAGACAGAATATAGGAACTGGCAAACAGACAGCAAGGAAGAGATGACAATGAGTTAAATGGTATAATGGTTTTAAAGCGTGGGATAACATAATATCTTCCATAGATAAACACCTGGAAGACTGTAGTTTCTGAAAGTATTTGGAATTAGATCTCATGAGATTCTACTCAAATAAGGAGGGGTTTGTAGCAGACTGAAAGAGACAGTGGGTGATTTCAGAAGTGACGCGTTCCAATTCACCACAGTGAATCCCACCCCGGTGTGAACAGATTCACCGCGGACTGTGGTGACACGTGCAGCCCCAACAGAAGTGACAGGATCGTGACCACCGCCCGGGGGCAATCAGAGAGAACATGGGCTGCAGGAACACAACAGACATGCAGTGGAGACGTGGACTGCGGTTCGAGCCCCAGAATGCACCGCGGCTGGGGCCCACCACAGCTGCAGGTTTCCGTTCAGAAGTTACTTTTCATTCACCCCTGCCGTGGTGACCATTCACCACACTTCTGGACCTCCTCCCGCCCCGACCTCACGAAGCGTGGTTAGCTTCACCCTGGGCCACGTTTGACTGTGGTGAACATCTGAATGTGAGCAAACAGACATGCATGGCGCTTTCACACAACACACACGCATTTTACTGAGGTTGACTGTGGTGGACATTCACCACGTCACTTCTGAAATCACCCAGTGTTGACATCTTTGAATTGAGCAGATCCTGAGGGATATTTTAGTGCGTGGAATGTGGACCATTCCTGTAGAGTCTCTTCTCCTCAGTCTGCACAGCTGCTCAGCTTCTCCTACCTCCTGTACAGGCTCTCTCAGCACCATGACTTCAAGGGAGACCTTGAACTTCTCTCAACCACACAACTGGAGCAACATTATATCAGCACTTTAAATTGCTGATATAATGGGAAATCAATGGCTTGAGAAGCATGGCTGTGTCTCCTGACTCTGTGACCTTGTGTTTGCTGCAATATATCCTTTTAGTGGCTCCACCATATAACCCCCAGCTTCCTACCTACCTGTTTACCTGTCTTTGTTTGCTGTGTATAGGGCAATATATAAAACTCCTATTGAAAGGAGTTTCATTTATTCATTTATTCAGGGTCCATGACGCAAAAACTCATCTCACATCTTGGCTGAATCAAAGAAACTGGGGTGAAAGTGATCATGAAACAGAGCCCTTGATTGTAAGGACAGGAGAGAGTGAATGAAGAGGAATTAATGCTGCTACTACTAATTTCTATAGCACTACTAGGTGCACAGGCACAGATTTTTGGAGACAGGTCCCTGGTCAGTGGGCTTACAATCTAAGATGAACAAGGGTGAGGTGAACACAGGGACAGACAGACACACACACACATTCCCATTTTACAGATGGGGAACTGAGGCTGAGAGGTTTTGACTTGCCCAAGGTCACCCACGGAGTTCATGACCACGTCACCAATTAGGTCCACCCATTACCAGTGAGTTAGGACATCAGATTTTAAAAGGGTAAGCTTCAACAAACTTAAGAGAGCTAGTTGGTAAGAACCCATAGACAGAAACATTTTTATTTCAAGAATAATTGTACTAGTCCACTTCAGCTCTCTCTGTCTTAGTTGCTCACATACTGGACATAGATAGCACATATTCTCCCTATGCTCCTCTATCCGCCTTGTCTTTTCATATTAGGAACTCTTCGGCGAAGAGACAGTTTCATTGTACAATAATTTTAATCTTGTTGGAAGCCTTTAGGCACTATTCTAGTACACTCAGTAGTAAACCTAATACTTATTCTTTCTCCAGGTGGCTTACAGACTCATGTGCTCCTTTCAGGGAATGTTGACAATCTTTCTTGTTCAATGGGTGTTACCAGATGCAAATCTGACCATGCATTGAAATCTTGATCAAGGCCGTTTTTACATGGACGCTCCTCCCCCCACACTCGGTGTTCGGGTGGGTGTGCGGGGGGGGGGGGCGTTGGTGTATATGGCCAACAGTGGGTGTGGGGATGAGTGTCTGCTCAATGTTCACCCGTGTGAACACCAATCGGAATGGGTTGGGGGTGTCCGTGCTCCCGCGCAACACTCACCTCCACCCATCACACACTGAACTCCACCCATGGAGCACTCCAGAAAACTGTAGTAGGCTCTGTGGGTGGAGGTGGACACCTCCACCCACCATGACAAAACACCCATCCCCCGCCCATCTCCATTCGTGTAAAAAGATCCCATATCATCACTATCCCATAGCTGTTCATCATGTTACATATTATATTAGCTAGCCAAGAGTCTCCTCCCACCAACCATTGACTGGATAATAACATGTTTATATGGTCTCTCAAATTACCACAGATCAGAGTGGAGCGATGTGCTTATCTATATGTAATAGCAACGGCTCTGTAATAGCAGAAGATGTGAGATGGCCATGACAGTGATTTCAGGGAACTCGATCCATGGGAAGCATGTGTTGGAATGTCTGTTTCTGGAAACAAATACAAAATCCAATGTGTATTTAACACTGGAAAAAGTAGCTTGTGTTACATCAGATAACGTCCAATAACTCTGGGGAACAAACATGCACTGCCTCAATATCTGCTATTTCTTGCACTGCATCCTTTGCCTTTGGTCCATTCACAGACCATTTATGGCTCATTCCCACAATGGGTGCTTTTAGGCAAATGGCACCCACGGATCGGCCTCACACCCAGGTGGCCCGTCTGTGTAAAGGCAGGCCGCCAGATGTGCAGGAAGAGAAGAAGCAGAGTAGGTAGTACTCTGGGACATGTCAAAGCACCGCCAGCACTGTGGGCTGCACAAACCTGGGGCACCAGACGGAGGCGGAACTGCAGTCTGTCTACTTGCAGAAGACTGATGCAGCTCCACTCCTGCCCAGAGGTTGCCCTGGGCAATGCCATAAAGCGGCAGGCAACAGCCTAAAGCTTGCAGCTCTATGGTGTGGGGGAGGGGGCGCTGCGTGGGCAGGCTGCAGTCCGTGGCAGCTGCCGGGTCCATATAAACCCGCTGCAGGCAGGGCTGCATGTGGGGGTCACGGGGCTGGCAGATATGGGGGCACCCCCAGTTTCATCTAAAGACACCTATTGTGTTACTGTACTCTGTGATATTGCTGAATGTGCAAACCCTTGAAGAGAGTTAGTTTGAGGCAATTACCATTCATGGGTACATTAAGAGGTGTGAAGGGGAATGGTTTGGCAGATAGGAAGTGTGTGGTAGCTAACCAAACAAAGTATAAAACAATTGATTTGTGAAGAGCTTGAAGAAAACGGAGAGATAATGAGTAACCAACTTGGATTTGTTAAGAATAAACCATTGCCAAAACAATCTAGTTTCCTTCTTTGAAAAGATATTACCTTAATTGACAAGGGGAATGCAGTAGACATAATATATCTAGACTTCAGTAAGGTTTTTAATATGATCCCACATGACATTCACATAAATAAACTAGAGAAATGTCAGCTGGATGGAATTACCATTAGGCGGGTTTAATGGAACAAATTGGGAAGAGGTATCACTACCATTCCAGAGTGTTCTGTCCTGGGTTTAGAACCTCTTCAACATTTCTGAAAATGATTTGGAGGAGGGAGTGAAGAATACATTCATCAACTTTGCAGATGGCACAACACTGGGAGGGGTTGCAAAGACTTTGGAGGACAGTATTAGAATACAAAATAATGTAGATAAACTAGAGATTTGTGCTAAAGAAACAAAATTAAATGTAATAACGACAAATGCAAACTATTACAAGAGAAACAAAAAGCAGATGCTCAATAGCATCAATAGTTGTGCCAGCTATTGGCCTGTCTCTAACCTTCCCTTTTTAGGGAATGTTATTGAATGGGTGGTTGCCGGTCAATTCCAGGATCATCTCAATGTCATCAGATTCCTGAACCTGTTTCAGTCGGGCTTTAATTCTGGGAATGGCATGGAGACTACGCTTGTGGCCTTGGTCGATGACCTGTGCCTTGAGATTGAAAAAGGGAACTCTACCCTGTTGAACTTTCAACGGTCTTTGATAAAGTTGATCATGAGGTGTTGTTGACATGACTGTGGCACTTGGCGGGGGTGCACGACCTCTCTTGAATGATTCCTCTCCTTCCTGTTGCGGAGGCCCCAGGGAGTGGTGATGGGTGATTGCTTGTCACCGCCTCGGAACCTCCCCTGTGGAGTCCTTCAGGGTTTTATTCTGTCTCCCCTCTTATTCAATGTGTATATGAGGCCTCTGGGTGAGGTCATTCAGAAGTTTGGGGTAAAGTGTTTCACCAGCTCCATCTGGTGAGGCAGCTGCGGCCTTTTCTTTCTGATTCAGATTGGTCTACCATCATCCATGCTTTCATCACCTTGAGGCTAGATTATTGCAATGTGCTCTATGTGGGGCTGCCCCGATGACTGTTCGGAAGCTGCAGCTGGTACTGAATGCAGCAGCTCACCTCTTTTCAGGTGCTGGACATTGGAAGCACATTATATCGGTGCTCCAAAGTCTGCACTGGCTTCTTATAGCTTTCTAGGCACAAGGTCCACATGTGGGGGGCTATTGCTGCTAAATGCGAGGTCCATTGTTAACAAGACCCCAATTGTCCGGGTTTTAATCTCAGATGGGGCCGTGGGCCTCGCATGTATTATGGAGACCTGACTGAACGAGCTGGATGGTCCAACTTTGGCCGATCTCATTCCGTCCGGGTATGCTGTGCAGCATCAGCCCCGCACGGATGGCTGGGGAGGTGGTGTAGTGATTATTTTTAGAGAGGACTGGCCTGTTAGGAGGTATCCAGTCCAGGAGATTGTGGGTATTGAGGTCCTTCATGTGGTGTTCGATTTGGCCGGGGGCAAGCTAGGGGTGCTGCTGGTATACTGGGCCCCTTCCTGTCTGGCAGCATCCCTTACTGCTCTAGCAGAGCTGGCCTCGGAGGTGGTGCTGGGCTCCTCTAGGACCTTGGTTCTGGGGGACTTCAACATTCACGCCGATGCCAGCCTTGTCGGGCGGAGTGAGAACTCATGGCCACCATGGCAACCATGGATTTGTCCCAGGAGGTTATCTGCCCGACTCACGTGGGGGGGCACATCCTCGACCTGATCTTCGGTTCTGGCCTTGAGGTGGAGGGTCCGGTTGTGGGGGAGGTTATTGCTGTGCCCTTGTCTTGGATGGACCATTATCTCCTTCAGGCCTGTCTTTTAGCGCACCCCCTCCAGAAGGGGAAGGGACCAGTTAGGATGGTCCGCCCTCGGAGGCTGATGGAACCCCAGTGGTTCGAGGAGGTCCTGAGGGAGTTAACCTTGGACCTGGACGGTCACTCTGTGGATGAGCTGGTCCAGCGTTGGAACAGCTTGCTGGAGGAGGCCATTGACAGGGTGGCTCCGAGACGCCCTCTGCCTCTGCCTTGTCACCGCAGGGCACCCTGGTTTACCAAGGGGCTGCGGTGTATTTATTTAATATTTAATTATATTTATTTATTTAATAAATTTGTACCCCGCCTCTCCTGCAACGCAGCTCAGTGTATGAAACGAGTAGGCAGGAGGCTGGAGTGACGCTGGCGTCGGACTCGATCTGACTCCAACCGACTTCTTCATAGGGCCCATTTGCGGTCCTATGTTGAGGCTGTGAGGACAGCAAGGAAGGAGTTCCTGGCCGTCCTCATAGCATCTGCGAAGTCATGCCTGGCGGAGCTGTTTTGGGTGGTGTGGGGGCTGGTCAGTCCGGCCTCCCTCCGCCTGGACGGGGACTTGTCCCAGGCCTGCTGTGAGGAATTTGTCAACTACTTCGCAAACAAGATCGCTCAGATTCAGAGTGACTTTGATGCTGGATTAGGGGCAGTAGGGGGAGAGCACGAGGTGATGGAGGCCCCATCCGGTTCAGCTTTGTGGGGGGAGTTTCAGGAAGTGACACTGGCCAATGCGACGGATGTTTGGGGGTCTGTGAGGACCACCTGTTGCGAACTTGATCCATGCCCGTCCTGGTTGGTGAAAGCCTCCAGGAAGACGTTGGAGACGGTGCTGGTGAGGGTAGTGAACGTGTCCTTGCAGCAGGGGAGGTTGTCGTCCAGCCTCAAGGAAGCTGTGGTGCACCCCCTGCTGAAGAAACCATCTTTGGATGTGGATGCGCTCGCCAGCTACTGACCTGTCTCTAACCACCCTCCAAAATCCTACTCCAAAATCCTACCCTTACAGTGACTGGTGTTATGGTTGCACAAAATGGGTAATGTGGGAATACCTGCCAGTATTACAACTGTGGAATAGCAGGCATGGAAACCAGCAAACCAGCAGCCTATGGTTACTTCCTGGCTAGTTATGTTCACCTCACTCTGCTGCTGGCGTGTTAATTTCACCTCACTCTGTTGCTGGCTTTTCAATTTCACCTCACTCTGCTGCCATTTTGTTAATTTCAACCCACTGCTGGCTTGTGGATTTCAACCCCACTCTGAGGTCAGTCAGGCAGAAGGTGCAGGGCAGAAAGGGGAGGATGAAAACTGTGCAAAATTTGTGTTCGTGAGAATGGTAGACCCCTTGATTAGTGACTTCAATGTAAAACACTCAAAGAAAAAAAAATTGCGGGAGACACGTCTCACAAGAAAATACTGGGAGACACTGGGGTCAATCCCAAACTCCATGGATCCTGCACGCACACATGCATGCAGTTTCTGTGAGGCACTATGTCCCCGCAGTGGAGGTCTGCGCGGTTTGCATGCACAGGGCTGCACATAGGATCCATGGGGCTTGGGATTGGCCCTATCGTCTCATGTGAAAGCAGCTTGAGGGGGGCGGGGGGCACATGATAATAGGTTTCTAAAGTGGTACCACAGAAAAGATGGCTCTCTGCTTTCACAGAAGACAAAACAAGAGGGAATGGACTTAACTTGTAGCAATGTAGACTGCAGTTAAATATTAGGAAAAACTTCCTGACTGTAAGAAATGTTCAGCAATGCAATAAGTAGTCGGTGGAATTTCCCTCCATGTGGGTGTTTTCAAAGCCTAGCTAGGCAAGCATCTGTAGGCAGAGAATATCTGACTTGGAAGAGTGGGCTGGACTAGATGACCCTTGATTAACTTCCAACCCCCTCAAATTCGATGATTTGCTAGTGTCACTGGGTATTTTCAGACGTGACGAGATCACGCTCAACCACGGTGGATTCCCACTGGGTGAGCAAGGTCTTGTCACGTCCGTTGGGGGGAACGGAAGTTCCCCCCCAGATGTTCACCCCCGTCAACCGCGGCGGGGAATCACATTCACCACGCGATCGGTGGCCCCAGTGGGGCCGGTCCCGATCGCGTGGTGAATGTGATTCCCCACCGCGATGAAGGGGCCCGCCCCATCTGGACGGCTACCACAGCCCAGAATCCGCGGCGGGATTTTGGGCCGTGGTCAATTCTTTTTGTTTCTGCGGCCGTATTGGCCATGGCGCCCGCCTGTCTCCCAGGAGGGCGGGCGGCGAGGGAGTGTGGGGGGGCGGGGCTGTGCGGCCGCACATTGCACCGCGCGGCCCCGCCCCCTCCCCGATTCCCTGCCAGGATCAGCAGGCACGTCTGCTGGACATGCCGGTGTGATCCTGGCGGGGAATCACTGGGTGATTCCGTGCCGGGGCAGCTAGCGCCCCGTCACGTCTAAAATCACCCTATGTAAACCCTACCAGGGGGTACAATATTCTCTGTTTCGGATACTTTATTATTGGTGAAATGTGTGAATAAGGCCTTAGACTAAAACCTCCTCTGGGTAGACTCTAAAGCACCTAGTACACATTATCTTTGTTGGAAAACTGGTCTTCTAATATGAAAAAATTCACAGCAGAGCCAACAGCTTCAGCTGTTAATCAGTACCTGGATCCCTTATTCCGCTCAGATACCATGCAAGAGCTGTTACACGTTTTAGACTTGCAGTACAGTGGGAATAAATTAGAAAAAGGTTAAAATGACCCAGCCAAGTAGTGCACTATATTTAATGAGCCATATTCAGCCTCTCCATTCTTTTTCCTTATGCACACTGCTTCCCTCATACTCTCCACCGCCTCAAAAGCTCAACACACAGTCAAAATGTAAAAGCAGCCTGAGAGAGTTAAGCTGAGGGATAGTTTATCTCAGTCAGCAGGCTCGGCTGTGGCCTGTATTTTTTAGCAGATGACAATCTAGCATTTCTGCTTGTGTGTTTTCCTCATTTCTGCAGACTATAAGATCAGCCATGGGCTTTATTAGTTTTACCAAACAGTTGTTGGTCAAAACTATCACTCTATTTTTGAAGGCTGTGTATTTTCTCTTTGGACTTGTGGCTCCTTGTCTGCCACTCATGTTCATTTCATGCAAGGAAATATATAAATTGCCCACGGAATATGTGCTACCATAGGGAACTGTACAAGTACTTGTATAAGCTTGTGTTCATCTGTTTTAGCTATTACTCAAACCAGACTGCAGTAGGATCATAACCATCTACACTGCACGTATCCCTTTTTTTACTCACTCTCTATTGAGCCACTTTAGAATTGTTTTCGCCTGGCTCATATGACAGGTAATTAAATGCTTTGCCAGTGTTGTGAAACTCAAGCAAAGTGCCACCTCAAGTCTATATGCCACCCTTCCCATATTTCCCATTCTGATGCTGTTCTTGCTATTCAATTGGCAGGCTCAGTTATCATCACAAATTTGAATGGTGGTATCTGTTAAAGAGATAAAAATGAGAAAGTATACAAAGCTGAAATCTACTCTTAACAGAAACATTAAACCAGTGAAAAAGACAGAAAAGTGGTGAGGAGATGACAGTTGGGCCCAAAGGATACTACACAGGGACTGCCCGAGTCCGGGGAGCCAGTCCTCCAAAGCAATTTGGAAACTGGGAGTCAGACCATCAAAGCAGAATCCCCTCAAAACTTAGTTGAAGCTTGGATCTCAAGTATGGCCAATTATTGTTTCAGTCTTCTTGTTCCAAAGTTCTGTAGCAGGTACAGTTATTGTATTCTGCGAGCTTGGCTTTCAAAAAGTTGAGGCCCAATGTCCTTCTCTGCTATGAGGGCTTAAAAAGCAGGAGGGGCCTTGACCTTTGGTTTTGCTGGGTAGGCCATGGAAGGTAGGCCTGCCTAGGTTGCACAGCCCTTGTGCAAACAAACTGCACACAAGTTTTTGCAATGTCATTCAGATCCTATTAACGTTCTGTTCAAGTCCCCCACTCCAAAAAGATATGTCACAGAATGGGAAACACTGTCGGTTAGATTGAGTTTTGACTTATGCGCTGGATGAGCTCTGGTGAAGACATAATGTGCCGGTCAGACCAGCTAGTCTACCTGTCTTTTTTTTTTTTTTTTTACACTTGTAAATAGTAAAGGTTTTCCCTCTGGTAGAGATCTTAATGAGTGAACACTCTTTATAGGCAGGTTAATTGTGTGTATGGCAAAACTCATTAACTTTGTGTGTGGCAAAAGTCACTTTTAATACTCCGTAACTCTGCCGTTAGAGACTTTCTTTCTCGGCTGTTGATTTCATTACACACTTGTCTTTATTTGTGCCTCTCTGCATAAAATGCCACTCTTGTTTGTTTGATAAATCTATCTAGTAGAAGAAAGTAATCTTAGCCAAGTAGCCTCTCTAAGAGCAAGGGGGAACTGAACAAACTGCAGACTGATGGCAAAGCTTGCAGGCAACAATAAAAGCAGTAGATCAAACCTGCAGGCCACTGGACACCAACAAGGACACACAAAGTACAGGAGAATCAAATCAACCCAAACAAATTTCATTAGCGGTGACCTGGGGGAGGAGATGTAGGTGTCTGAGATGTCCTATGTGCAAAGAGATAATAAATGACTTGGTCCACCCATGAACGATGGAGTTGTAAATAAGATGAAATAAAGAAATGTTACAGCTCACTCTGTAGGAGGAACTTTCATAACCGACCTAATAGAATGTATTTTCTTTGGACAGAAAATGTCAAACAGATTGTTCAGTACAGTTCACAGTATTATTAATTATTATAATAATTATAATAAGCATTTATATAGCACCAGCGATGTACCTGGTGCTTACAAAGAATAAGATAGACATGGTCCCTGCTCGAGAGTTACAATCTTAAGACGGGGAGGGGAGACAGGGAAGGGGGAATAGAGGAAGAGACAAGGGATGCGACATTCATGAGGATGTGAGAGCTCAGGTACATGTGCTTGGCTTGGTTACAGCAAATTGAGAGTTTGCAAATAACAGGTGCTTAGCAGGAATTCGGAAGGGCANAGGTGGGGGATAATTCTGGGTGGGGATGATTAGCAGGAATTCGGAAGGGCAGAGCGGAAGAGGTGGGTTTTGAGGAGGGACTTGAAGGTGTGGAGGGTGGGGGCAAGACGGACGAGGGCAGAGAGGAAGTTCCAAGCATGTGGGGCAGCGAGGGAGAAGGGACAAAGGCGGTTGGGGGAGTAGGGGAGATGTGGGAGGGTGAGGGAGGGGATGGAGGAGGAGCGAAGTGCTTGAGCAGGGATTTGGAGAGAGATCAGGGCAGAGAGGTAAGGGGGGCGAGGCTGTGAAGGGCTTTGCAGGTGAAGATGAGGAGCTTGTGCAGAATATGCTCAGGAAGGGGGAGCCAGTGGGGAAAGGAGAGGCTGCACATGGCCAAAACAACGGGCTAGGTGGATGATCCTGGCAGCAGAGTTTTAAACAGAGATGAGGGAAGAAAGGTGAGAGCGGGGGAAGGCCAGTGAGGAGGAGGTTACAATAGTCGAGGTGTGAGATGACTAGGGCGTGGATGAGAGTTTTGGCAGAGGAGACAGACAGAAAAGGGTGGATCTTGGCAATGCTGTGGAGGGAGAAGTGGCAGAATTTGGCAACTGAGTCAATGTAGGGTTTGAAGTTAAGGTGCTAGTCTAACATATGGAATGATGTAGGTTTTGTCTACAGTAACAGTAGAAGAGTCAGGCTGCTTTTAGACGAGCAGGCCAATCTAGCAGATTTAAAAATCTGCTTTTAGAAAAGTCGGGGGGGGGGGGGCGTTAACACGTACTGGAAGTCGCTGGAGTGGTCACTATTGGAAACAACGACGCCCAGCAACTCGCACATTATTTTTAAAACGGGATTTGTCAAACCTCAGTATCAGGGTTTGACAAATCCGATTTTAAAAATAATGTGTGAGTTGCCACTGTTTCCAATGGTGGCCGGTGACTTCCGGTGCGTGTAAACACCCCACACATGACTTTTGTGAAAGAAGATTTATTGGCCCGCTCATCTAAAAGCTGCTTCAGTCTGTGCCTAGCTGCATACGTAACCTTGGGTTATCAAAACATACTAGAGTTCTTTTACGACCTGGGCTATTTCAAAGTTTAGTAAGCTAGTTATGACACAATACGGGATAGTGTGTGTGAAGAATCTCGTCTGAATACCTTTCTCACAGGATTGTAGGCAGAGAAGAAATTTTAAGATATTGTCAAAACAACGGGGGGGGAGAGAATCCTGATCCATATTGACATTTTAGTCAATATGGAGCACCGTGATCCTCCAGGAGAACTATTCTGTTCTTTCAGCTCCTCACTTCATGTTCTCAGAAGTTGCAACTTGCTGCAGTCAAGGTTTGATTGTGTGAGCCCTCTATACCAGCCCAGTACAAGACACTCTGGGAATCAGCTGACTTTTTGTTTCAGCAAAAAGAAACACTAGCCCCTATAAGTAACTCTGTTAAATTCAGAAGTGATAATGGCAATTTCTTGCCTCGGGTGTTGCATGTTGGCTCTTGACCCTGGCCCCGGGTCTGATGGCTTTTCGGCGAGCCTCCAAGACCTAACTGTTTGCCCAGGCCTTCGGAGGGGAGGGTGGTAGGGTAGGGAGGGGAACGTTTGGGGGGGTAGTTTTAATTATTCATATTGTTGTTTTTATGTATTTTATTGTTGTTTTAACTGTTGTGAGCTGCCCCCAGATTCCGTAGGCATGAAAGGGTGGCCGATAAATATAAAGAAATAATGAAAAAATAATTTATACTGGTATGTAATTGTATCCAACAAAGACAAATGCATTACGATGAGCTGGCTTTCCATTTCAGCTCTACACCCTGCAAAGATGATTGCCCTGCTCTACAGCATCTCTGGGTGAAGTGGCTACCCACTGCTACTTCCCCTTTGTAGACAAGGAAACAGAGGCTGAGAGAGAGGTCCACGATTCACAACAAACCAGTGTTAGAATCCCAAATAAAGTTGTCAGGTCTGCTGATTACCAGTTCCCTCTTCAGGGCTGGCCTTTCTGCAGGGCAATCCGGGGCAACTGTCTCAGGCCTTGCAGGGAAAGGCCACTGCAAAATGTCCCAGAACAGGAGGATCAGGGCCTGAGACAGACAGAGTGGGGTCTTCATGCAGTTGGTAGTTGCAGCATCACAACGCTGGGTGTTTTTACACACATTTCTCCTGTGTGTTTGCTGTTGTATCCTGAACTTTCTGTGTGTCTAAATCACTCACCCAGATCTTAAACATCTGACTCTTTGAACTTCTGCATAGAACTTCTCCCAGAACTTTTGTGTGTAAAATGTTCTCCTGGTAAACTGCTTTGCTCCAGGCAGCTGTAGTCACTTGGTTTCCATGGCAGCCCCTCACATCTACAACTGAAGCTACTTGAGGCTGCCTCAGAGCAGTATTTGTGTGAAGAATGTATCCAGGAACTGCCTCAGGGCAGAGAGAGAGAGAAAGAAGAATGCATCCGGAATTTACTTGTGGACTTGTAAACCCAGAAGATTGAAAGACCAGCACTTTAAGGTGCATGTAAAAATGCCCAATATCTCCTGTAAGTGCCCCTCCCTCTTCACAGATGCCCGAGTCGGAGTCATAGGACCCCTATGCTGAACCAAGGCAGATTGGGAAAGAGCAGGGCCCTTGCTCAGCAGTGCTGCTCCCCATCCCCATCTGCCACGGTGCAATGCTCTACAGCTCTGAGTGAGGCTTCTGTGAGCAGGGAGGGAGCACTTCTGGGAGAAGGCAGCGAGGGCAGGGGACACTTCTGGGAGGTGGGAGAGAACAGTGCTGCTGTACCGCTGCAGCTACCAGTTATACAGGGCTCCAGCCCCTGCTTGTCCCGAGACCTGCCCCAAGGCCTCCTGTCCTGGGCCCCAACTCCACTCTAGGCCCTACGCTCTGTAGGCTGGCCCTCCCTCCATGTCTGAACGGCTTGACCAAAGTGATCCACCTTCCTTATTTAACCTCACAGTGTCTCAATTTCTATATGGCTTGGGAGCAAGAATCCCTTTAAGAAGAAATGGGAACAGAGCCAACATTTTCCCCATCTGGCCGCAGGTAGGGAGTTTTCACAGTTGTGACAAACACAGTGGTAGAAGTGAGATTTCAACGAGAGGTCTCGTTTTTGAGAAATCTCGTTTTAGCCCTAGGTCTGTGATTTTCCCTGCAGTACACGCCAGCCGGCACGAGGGGCAGCAAAGAGCAGCCAGGGCTCTCACAAGGCAGAGCTACACTTTCCCTTGCCCTTAAACTGGCAAATGGCTGCAGCCTTGAGCCATGAAAAGCCAAAAACCCTCTTGGAGTTTCTCCTGCTCTCTTGCCTCTGGGCTTAGCAAGTGGTGCCTCTGCCGGAGCTGGGCAGCAGCAACTGCACAAGGTGAAATTCCTCAGTGCTGGGCAACAGGACGGCAGCAATGAGCACAGAGGCAAGCACAGGAGGACATAGCTTTGGGGAGCGGGGCGGGCAGTCTGGATTGGGGGGGATTTCAAAGCAGTCCCCAGTTCCACAGGATTACCAGATAGACGTATCAAAAAGAAGGGCACGTAGCAGTCCCCAGTCCCGAATGTCCTACAGGGCTAGGCTCCAGTCACCCCGAGATCAGGGAGCACACAAGACCCCCATGCCTCTCCTACACTTAGAATTGTCTGATCTTGGAATTTTGATAAAAGTGTCAGGACTTTAGGGGTTAATTCAACTCGATAATTGAAAGGCTTGTGATAAAATGGTGGGAAATAAAATAGATACAGCCCTTTCAATAGTCCAGGTGCGAGGAACTGTTTCCCTCCTGGGGGCCACTTTGAAAATTGATACACGATCCAAGGGCCTTACAGCAGTTGGGGATGGGTGTGCTTGCGGGATGCACTCAGTGTCCAGACCATGGCTCTGTGCCAAGGTTTTGTCCCCTCCCCTTGTGTGTACACCCCGAGCTCTGCTCCCTTACCCTGAGCTCAGTTGCTCAGTGCTCGGTGGTAGGAAATGGAACCAGAGGCCAGACCCAGGAACTGGGAAGGAGCCAAATAAAAGCTAACCACAGACCACAGTTGGCTCCCAGGCTTCCCCTTCCCTGTAACAGTCTATTGTAGAAGAAAGAGAAAATGAGTTAATTGCAGCAGGGTCTGGATCCTTCTCTATCTCTCTGCAGCGCGTAGCATGTTACAGGCACCACCATAATTGGGCCTCTAAGGGCTCTTTCAGATGTGCGTCAAAGAGCACTTACCGGCGGTGGGATACGGATGTGAAGAATGTGCGCTGTTGATGATGTCTGAAAGACTCCGTGTGCATGATTGAAGCTTGTCGGTGCACTAACGAGCATGATCTACCAATCTGAAACAGTGCGCAGTCAGTGTTGCCTACAAGCTTCAGTCGTGCACGCGGCGCCTTTTAGACATCATCAACGGCGCACATTCTTCACATTCGCATCCCACCACTGGCACTTGTGCTCTTTGGTAAACCACACGGCTGAATCAGCCTTAAGACACCAGTGTGTCACCACCTATGAAGAATTCCCTCTTGGCACCTGCCATAAGGGGAGGGTGTCCAGGCAGGGATCACTTCTTCAACTGCTGCTGGTTCTCCGAGTGGGTTCTGCACTGCTGGCTGTGCTCCAGTGGCAGATCTGGGTCACTGCTGGGGCCCACACAGACTTGTTCAGATGTGCTGTACTACACAGTAGCTGTAACATTGGATCATTACGATGTGATGTTAGGAACAGTACTTCATAAGGACATAAGTACTGCCATACTGGGTCAGACCAATGGTCCATCAAGCCTAGCACATGTCTCCAACAGTGGTCAATCTCAGCTGCTCAAAGAAGTACCCAACAGGTCACTATGGGGCAATCTATTCCCTGCTGCTCACTCCCAGTGTCATGGGCCATGGAGGGTGGGAGGTAGGAGGGCAGTCACAGCATAGAAGGAGGGGCAGAGGCTGGCTCAACATGAGGCATGTCTGTTGGGTTGCTAGGCAACCAGAACGCCGGGCTGGGCAGTGGCGCCTCCTGGCATTTTCAGGAGAGCGGCTGCTGCGTGCAGGGGCAGAGCAAGAGGGCAGCGGCGCCTCCCAGCAGTTCCAGGAGAGCGGCTGCTGTGTGCTGTGCCGGAGCCAGAGTATAAGGGGAATGGCAGCCAGAAGGGATGCCAGTGGTGATCTGGACCTTGGACCAGCCCCGTGTGGAAATTAGAGGACATAGAGAGGGTCTTTAGAGAGAATTTGAGCTGGTGCATGGAAATAGTGCATGACAAGTGTGTGTGTGTGTGTCCCCTTCCCTATCTCCATGAGAGTGTCTGTGTCTATGCATGTGTCTTCCCCGGTCCTTGTGAGGGTGTTTGCATCTAGCAAATAAGGATTGTCTTCCTTCCTCTCCCCTGTCCCTCCCATGTGGATCCTTTCCCTGACCTTCCTATTATGGTTGGGCTTATGGTCTCTGGAGGGTCATGCCTGCACTACGGAAGTGCTTGAGTGGAAAGTGATATAGCTGCACGAGAGAAGATATAGGAGCAGGGTCCCTGGGCTTCCAGCTTTCACCACTTCGTCCTTATGATGAGCTAGGTCCTAAAGCTCTTGTAGCGAGTGGAACAAATAAGATCCTGGGCTGGAAGGGGGGTGCTGCCTGTCTGTGTGGGACTGCTGGAATCGCCTCCACCTGAGCCTCTTCCTTTGTCCCTCTTCCCACCCAAGTAGCCACTTGAAAAGGGTGCTGCTGCCCATGGGGCAGCACCCTCTGGGTGGTGGCTGAAGGGCACTGCCAACCCTTTGGCAGTAGCCTTAGTGGTGGTTGTGGTGATAGCGGCCAGGACTCTTCTATCAGGATCCCAGCTTTTTCTTTTTGTTTGTTGAAGCTCTAAGACGACTTCAGCCCCGCTCCGGAGAACAGATAAAGGACAAAAGACTTTTTAATGATCCTTGGCTAGAGTGGGGGACCTTGAGGGTCAATGCCAGGACTCCTATGTTAAGATTAGCTTTGGGGGCAATGGTATTGTTAGCTACGTAGGGTTACTTATTGATTGTGAGAAACTTAAAAATTTAGCCTATTTAATAAGAGCTAACCGCTCTAGGCACATATATTATTTACCTTGAAGGTCTTTTGAATACATCTGTGAGATCGTCCATGGGAGCCTTTTTGGAGGTTCCCTGGCTGAGACGGGTGGCCACCGATGTTAGATCTTTTTCGGTGGCTGCCCCTGTGCTGCGGAATTCACTCCTGGAGGCAGCTCGGTTGGCCCCCACTCTCCTGTCATTTCGACAATTATGTAAGACCTGGCTGTTCCGACAGGCCTTTGGCAAGGGGTAGAGGTTGGGTGGGTGGGGTTGGTGGGAGAGGGAATGTTTTGGAGTGTTTTGTTTTTTTCCCTGCATAATATGGAATTTTTAATTGTTTTAAATGTTTTATTGTTTTTATAGTTGTTGTTCGCCGCCCTGGGCTGCCCTGTGGGCAGGAGGGGGCAGGATACAAATTTTATATAAATAAGTAAATAAATAATGTCACTGGTCCTGACCAGGACACTTGCCTGAAACTGAGTCAGGCTTAACCGAGTTCTAGGCCTCTAAACAAGCACAGGTTTAGGACCCCTACATTTCTGAAATTTCTCAGGACATTCCTAAGGCCAGCAGGAGGCAGAGACCTGATTGACTTGGACTGGTCAGGAGGGATCTGTACCTGAGCCAGGTGACTCTCCTGAACGAATCACAGGGAGGGGGGGAGGTAACTTTTTAAAAGGCTGAGCCACAGGCTCTCTCTCTCTCTCTCTCTC
>QEPC01011848.1:910868-922414 GCA_003113815.1 Sphenodon punctatus
GTTGCCTAAATTATTAGTAAAGTCTGAATATCTAAAAGAGGAAGTTTAGCTAAGATTTAGACAGGAATTGAATGCTCACAATTGATATAACTATTTGATATTAGTTAGTTAAATAATAGGTTGAGTTTTGAGTGGGGAGACTGTGGCTCGCAGGCGGGCTGTAGGTGGTTTTTACTTTATGTTTATATGTATCTCTATATTGTATTATATTTATTTTGTATTTTGTCAAGGCCTATGGCTAATCATTCACATATCTCCCCCACCAAACGCCTGGCGGAACAGCCAGGTCTTACAACTTCTTCAAAACAAGGGGAGGACAGGGGCAACATTCCCCAAACCTATCTGGCTACTAGTTGCTAATGAACCTATCCTCCAGAAACTTGTCCAACCCTTTCTTAAATCCTGTTAGACTACTGGCCTTGACCACATCTTCTGGCAACAAATACCACAACTTACTTCATAGTAGCGTCCCCTCGCTTTGCAATGAGTAGAGAGATGAGCAACTGTGTTTTGGGGTTTTGGTTTTTTTAACGAGCAGGGCGATGGGGAGAGAGCTATGGCCACCAAGCGGCATTGCCGTGGAGCACCCATGCAGTGGAGTGAGTGAGGAACACTTCAAACAGGCAGCTCCTAACATCGCCACCCTGGCCACAGAAGCCACCGCAATACATTTGACTGGCCCCATGTGGAGCACTCCAGATTTTCCGGCACTGCTCTCAGCATGGTCATGAGTGGGTGCTCTGTGGCTAGCAGCACACATCTGACTGCTCCACCTTCAGACAGGCTGTTGGCTCCATGGCTCCTGGATCACCATGCATGGTAGCATCTTGTTTGAAAACATCCCATGTCTGACCACTATGTGGACAAACATTCCACCCAACACCCTTTCACTCTCCTCCAGCTATCCCACAATCCTCTGTTGAGGATCATCTCTTGCGTCCATGCTCTGAGGGGATGAAGCACGGAATAACCTGCACCGTCGCGTGCGAGAGAGAGAACTAGTGTATGTGGGTGGGGGGAGGGGGTGTTTTTAAACAAGATGCGACCACACATGGCCACACCCATTACCCACTCACCTGAACGTCCGTGTGAAGGTGTTGTGGAGGGATGCTGCGGCAGGGTGGCCAAGGTAATTACCACAAATAGTGGGAGGTGGGTGAGCACATCACAGATGCGCACTCCCATGACCCACGCAGCACCCACTCATGGCCACGCACAAAGCACTGCTGAAAAATCCAGAGTGCGCCATGTGGGATGCCAAAAAAGGGCCTGGGGAGAGGTGCTCATGCATCCCCTGCCTTATGAATTGGGATGCCCACCCATGCCAGCAGACAGGTCTGCGAGCGGCCGGCTGCCTCCCTGGTCCCATCCACAGCCCTGCCAAGAGCTCTTAAAAGAACATGTGCGTGAAATACACCACCATGTTGGCTCAAAGCACAACCACCCTGTGCCCCTGCAACGTATGAGAGAAGAGCCAATGCCATGGATGACAGCAGCTTCCTGCATGCCCTGCCCAGTATGTGCCTCCATTGTTGCCTGGCACTGCCAGCAGCTGCAGCAGCTCCTGGGGAGGAAGGGGTTACTAGCTGTTATGGCTTCATGTTTCCATGGTGTCCGCGGCTGTGTGCAGAGGAGCGGGGTTTGGGGTCGGGGGGGTTGCCAGGCAGGGAGGGAGGGGAACAGCTGCTTGTATGAGTTGTTTGCAGGACTGGTCTGTGGTAGCTGGAATGTATGGAAGCTGCCCACATGCTCGCGGTGAGCACCCTGGGAGCCGTCCATTAGAATCCCTCTCCACTCACTCCGCGTGCCTGGCTGCTCTGCGGCTGTGCCACTCAGTGGCCACGGCCCCACCTCAAACCTTGCTTATTTAAAAACACCCAGTGTGTCCCATCTGTGAGTGGGAGGAGGGGGCTGTGTGTCAGGTTGGAAGGGTCAATGAGGGGTTTGGTGGTGGCCCTGGGTGAGTAGTTCATTTAGGTTAATTTTAATTTATACATATTTATGCAAATCAGGGTAGTGGGAGGAACATACGCAGGGTATCCCTCTCTGAGGTTTTCAAAACCTGGCAACCCTACTTTCAGCCATACAATACTATGATGTGTGCATGTGCGTTCCACCTCAAAACTAAAGAAAACCTCCAAACAAACTTTTTCCTTTAGACAGTCTGATTCAAGAATGGAAATCTAGGCCTTGACAGCTCTAGGGAGAAGGAGAAGAGAGCAAATCAGCAAGGGCAGAAAGGAGACCATATAAGATTGTATTTGAGCTACTTATTCTCTCTCACCTTGGGTAACAATCATCTTGCTTCCAGCTACCTGCCTCATGAAAGATGAGAGATGGCCATTCAGAGAGATAGAGGGGAAGTGTCAGCAGCCAGCCAGTGAATTCCTGCAGGGCCAGGCCAGGCCCCACTATTACTAAGACGACCAGATGTCCAGGGGAGGGGAGAAGGACCAAGCAGAAGGGAAACATCTCAAGGCAGAGACGAGGCCCTGGACGTCCCTTCCAAACCTATAGTTCTAAGGGTCAAAGTGGGAACATCTGTGGAGCATCAAGCGCCTGTGCTCTGGGTCTAGCGGGTGCTGAGATGGTTAGAGACAGCGGCAGAAATGAGTGGTCTGGTGGTGATGAGAGAGAAGTTTGCTGAGTCAGGGGAGGAAATTGGTGATGGACTTGGGGGTTGGTTGTGCTTAACCACCACCCCCTTTTCTTTCTATTTTTTTTGAGACAATATAGGGGGGGGTATGGGGCTCAACCCCCCATTGCAGGACCTGGCACTGGGGAAATTAGTATTTGGACAGAAGGGGAGGGATATGTGTTTTCGTTTAGGAGAGGGCTCTCACCAAGTGGTTGAGGTGGAGAAGGGACCTCCCCCTGGTGGCAGCAGGGTGGAGGTGTGAAGTGGTACGGCAGGGCCTCTGATATTGCCTGCGTGTATTTATCAGGCAATATCAGAGGCCCTGCCGTACCACTTCACACCTCCACCCTGCTGCCACCAGGGGGAGGTCCCTGCGTCCCTGCGTGTATTTATCAGAGGACTGCTGGACTGAAGGATGATATTGTTGGGAGCTATTGTTGGGAGGATTCTATTCTATTGTACAGTTATATAGGGTTGATGTTTTGGGGGGTGGTCATGTTGAAATTGTAATGATTTTATGCTGCTGTATTATGCTTATTATGTATTTTTATGTATTATGATAACTATATGTGAGCCGCCTCGAGTCATTCTCGAATGAGAGAGTGCGGGATATAAATTAAAAATGAAATGAAGTGAAATAGGCAGCAATTCGACAATCTGGATTTGTTGGCAATTTGTTGCCCTAGCAAAGAGCACAGCTTCAGGTTATTTTTCTGGCACAAATGTGATTGGTATGAATGAGTCCCCAGGGGACTGTTGTGGGACCGTTTGTTATTTCTGATTCAATCAGCAACCAGGAATAGTATTTCACTGAGTGCCTTGTGCAAAATTGCTTGGTTACACAGCTAGCCTGAACTGGATTCTTAAATACCAATAAAATAAACTTAGGGCGAGTAAGCTGATTCAAGCTTTAACTCTCCTCCAGAATCTCACCTTGAGAAATACAGGAGCTGGACAGGTATTGGCACAGTTGAGCATTGGCTGTCTGCTTGGCAGGATTAGAATGTTAGATTCCACCTGGAGGAGAAAATAATGTGCCCCACAAAGTTAAACCCCTCCCATCTTGTGCATGAGAGTGGAGAACAGCAGCTGATGCTGGCACTTGATTTTCTCTGAAGCACTGTTCTGACAATTTCATGGTCAAGATTTTTACTAGCCATGCAACTCCTATAACTCATCCAGACAATCAAGCCCTACATAACACTGGGAAAATGCAAAGATTAGTGTCTGAAGAGGATCAAAAATGTACATTGCACCAAGGTGATTTCTGGTCCATGAGGGGACAGGAAGTTTGCTCAGTGCAATGTGAATGCCTTCCTGTAGGGACTGTATCCCCTAATAGGAGGGAATAATGTCAAAAAGCTACTGCAAAATCTGCTTAGAAGGAGTCTAGCAGGATTTAAACACTTTCAAAGTTGCATCCTACTTTGAGCAGGGGCATAAGAAAAGCAAGTAAGAAAACAATTAAGAACAAGAACAGAAAAGAAGACCCTAGTGCATTTTGGGTGGAATCATACGAGATAAGCCCACATTAGCACCAGACGTGTTCCCACATGCCTTTCTATTAGGTATCTGCCATGTGGCAACCACAGAGCTGCCACTCTCAGCAGAGGCCAGGGGCGTCATGGGCCGACCATGTGGGTCAATCAGGGCTAATGGGCAGCACCCATGTGTCTGCGTCTCGGCAATTAGGTTTTCCCGCAGCCTTGCTGGCATCCTGATCCAGGTCTACCAGCACCACAGAATCCTGCCTTGCACACCAGACCAACTGAGAGGTGGGAGCAGGATCTACAAGCCTAATCTTACCACCAAATCTGGGGGTGGTGGATGGAGTGAGATCAGGAGCTTTGAGTTTTGTCCCGTCTCTCATTCCAAAGAGTAATGACAGTCATCACTTGTGTTATATTTATTGTTACCCATGGTATTATACTGTGGCATTTCAAAGAGTAGAATCAAATGAGACAGTAGTATGCACCAGGCTGGGGTGTGCCATGGGAACAAGGGGGGGGTCACTGCCCCCAGTGCCCATATGCAGCAGTCACCCCTGGGTGGGAGTGGTAGCAATCTCCCTCCCCCTGCAGCCTCTGTTGAGAGGCACTCTAGAGATCTCCTTCCCCCCAGAGTCTCCTCCCCCACGGCTTCTCAACTGAGACGTGCAGTAGAAATCTCCCTCCCCTCCACTGTCTCCTCCTCCTGCAGCTGCCTCTCAGCTGAGTGGCAGGGAGGGAGACTGCAAGGGGCAGGGAGATCTTTAGTGCAGTTCTCAGCAGAGGGGCTGCCTTGAGGAGGGAGATCATGATAGTGCACTGGTGGAAGCTGCCGCAAGCACATGAAGTATGGGCAGGGGGCTGCCTGTTTATTAGTCTGGATACACTAAACCCATGATTGGGGGCTGCAGAACTGAACCCAGACTCCAGCATACTACTCTCTCATTTGATTCTACCCTTTGAAATGCGACAGTATAATACCATGGGTAACAATTAAATAACACAAAGTGATGACTGTCGTTACTCTTTGGAATGAGAGAAGGGACAAAACTCAAAGCTCCTGATCTCACTCCATCCACCACCCCCAGATTTGGTAGTGAGATTAGGCTTGTAGAACCTGCATCTCACCTGCACCTGACTTATTTTCTGATTCACGGTGTTGCCCCACCTCCTGCTATTAAAGTTTTCTTGAGACCCTCGACTCATGATGGAGACATCAGGAGATCTTCAAGTGATATTTCTCATACTACTTGCTGAATCTGCCGACCAAAATGCCATAAGAGATGATCTGGTGACATTTTGGGACAGCATAAAACTGCTGTTCATGTGGCAAAGTGCATTTTGCCTAACTAGCAGAAAGTGAAGCAGATTTGAGGAGGAGGGGAACAGAAGGAAGAGCAATGAGCACATGCACACGCGCACGCGCACACACACACCCTTTTTGTATTTTATAGGGAATCCTGTACAGAGACTGGACCCCTGAATTTACAGACAGAAATAGGAGTTCAGTAGAAACTCCTCTACAGAGATTCATTCCTATAATGAGCCAGTGTTCACATGAAAAGGAGTTTACCCTGTAGTTACCTAGGGTAAAGCAGATTTTGTAGCCGCTCCGCCCTAGGGGTAAACTGCTCCCACTCATTGTAAATCAGGCTGGAGGGGCCTGCTACTGTGTGGTAATGTTACCCAGTGATAAGCTACCATCTACTATGCCCGAAACCCCCTTTTGCATGTGTGCCGGTATGTGGGACGTAGATTTTTATGCTCAAGCTAAAAAAATATTTGCTGAAACTAGGTGGGGTCAAGTTTTCATAAGTGGATCCTACAACCTCTAAAGCGTTATCCAAACAAAGGCTGGTTATACAAAGCGCAACTGTAAGTCAAGTTGAGTTTGAACGTGTGTACCAGGCAGAATCTGATGTTAAGTCACTAACACTTGCAATTTCCATTGGTTTCAATAGAGCTGTGAGTTTTCAGCAAGCCTACAGATCTCACCCCCAACGCTTATGCAAAGTGTCAGATGAAGAACTGTAGGAATTTAATAGCCGTATTAAATTCAGAATAGGCAGAGTACAGAATCATAGAAATGGAGGGCTTAAAGGGTCACATGAGGGTCATCTAGTCCATCCTGCATCTCGCCCCCCCCCCCCAGGCAGGATTAAATTATATTTCTAGCATTCCTGACAGAGTGGTCTCCAACCTAATGTTTAGAAACTTCCAACCTCCCTTGGTATATTCTTCCATCGCCCTGCTACTCTTATTGTTAGAATGCTTTTCCTAATAGTTAATCAAAATCTATTTTTGTGTGAATTAAAGTCATTGCCTCTTGTCCTACCCTTTGTGACTGTTTCTAACCATTAGTAGCCTCCTTATAGCAACAATGAGCTTTTATGTATTTGACAACGGTTATGTCCCCCTTCAGTTTACTTTTGTTCAGGCTAACATGCCCTGTACCCTCACTCTTTCCTCATATTTCTTTTCATTTTTTCAACCAGCTCTGAAAGCAAATGAGTGTTGCAATCCAAAACTCTGCCGCCAAGATCATTCACTCTGCCCGTCGCTTCGACCATGTACAGTCTCTCCTCCTCTCCCTTCACTGGCTCCCCCTTTCTGAACGTATCCTGTTCAAACTCCTGGTTTTCACGTTCAAATCGCTCCATGACCAAGCTCCCCCTTACCTCTCGGACCTAATCGCCCTACGCACTCCTGCACGCGCTCTCCGCTCTTCCTATGTCCCCTCCCTCACTCTCCCTCGTTTCTCCTGCTCGCCCAACCGCCTTCGTCCCTTCTCCCTCGCTGCCCCACATGCCTGGAACTTCCTCCCTGCCAACATCCGCCTTGCCTCCTCCCTCCGCTCCTTCAAATCCCTCCTCAAGACCCACCTTTTCCATGCTGCCTTTCCCAATGCCCTCTAGTCTTTCCCCTTGCTCTTACTGTCAGCCCTCCTCTGCTGACTGCTGCTACCAACCTCCTCGTAACCAAGCCAAGTACACGCACCTGAGACTTCGCATCCGCCTGAATGTTTGTTTGTCTTCTCCCATGTCTCTCCCACTGTCCCCTCTCCTTGTCTCCCCTTCCTTGTCTTTTAGATTGTAAGCCACAGGCAGGGACCGCGTCTGATTGTATGTTCTGTACAGCGCCAGGTTTTGCAACTGGCGCTTTATAAATGTTTAATAATAATAATCTCTATTCCATTATCATTTTCTTTAACCATCCCATCTTTCTTTGAGTCTTTACTTTTTAATAAGATGTACTGGGAAATTAAATTCTAAGATAAAGGCCCTTTTTGAGTCCCTGGGGGGGATGGGGGGTGGCGCAGCGCGGTGTAGGTGTGGGTTCCCACGGACACAAACCTAACTCAATCCATCTCCGTGCACGAAGCATCCGGCATTGGCACCTATTACGCTGTGTGGGGCTGGTGGGTGGAGTGCGGGAGCGCGCACGCATCCCCACCCACCATCCACGGCGTTCAAATGGATGCCCACCAGGTCGCCGTGGCATTCGCACGGACACCCACCGCCCACATGGGCGGTGGGGGGGAGGCGTCTGTGTAAAAAGGGCCAAAATTGCCTCCAGCTATATGAACAGCCTCTTCAGGCCCAGTTCCCACAACAGTCTCACCAAAGTATGAGTAAGGGCTTGTTGAATAGGATCTTTATTCACTCTCGTCTGAAAATTTAGCTTTGCAGGTTTCAGTGCCTGCTCTCACATATTGTGTGCTGCCTGGAGCAAGATGTTGTACTTCTGTCGTTCTCTCGTTCCTGATCTCTCTCATGCTGTTTGATTTCATAGCGTAGAATAAAAGCAAGCTGATCCATTAGTTATTTTTTGAAATGGTTTTAGTATTTCCAGTGTTTTCCCTTATACTTTGTGCATGTGTTTGTGTGTGCATGCATCTGATCTGGCTCTGATTTGAAATTTAAAATAAGTGTGTATTGGAAGTAGGAAGAATGTCTAGGAATAGCCAATTAATTTTGCATGATTCAACAGATAAAAAAATGCAAAAACGACATATCCCTTTGATGAATTTGGCTTGGGGACTGAGTTGTTAAAGAGCAGCTAAAGCATTTATTGAAAACACACTAGAATATAGCAAAAAAAATCTGCTATTTCTCTTCCCACATTCTTTATTGCTAAGCTCATTTGCATGAAAAAGGGATCTTTGATTTTTAAGTTCATTAGTCTCTGCTGCTTATTCCTCATAATCTCTTGAGAATACGACCAAGATGCCATTCAGAACGAGAGGATTAGCATGACTTCAGGTGGGAAACAAGCAACATCAATTGCAAACAAACTCCTAAGAGAGCTGCTCCCTCACCCTTTTTGAAAAATAATAATAAAAAATGCCAGCATCCTTAAAGGAATCAGCAATAAGAGGAACAGACATGCAGAAAATATGTCATGTCAGCAGACCCAGCTCTAGGAATAAAGCTTTGCAAAGTGTTCCAGCCCTTTCTGGGGGATGCAAAGGCTGGTAAATCTGTGGCCTCACAAGTTTATCAGAGTCTTTCTAGAAATTTTGGCATCTGTAGGCTTCCAATTCCCAGTTCTGTCCTGGCTCAAGCTGGTTTGATTTAGGAGAAGCAGCAATGTACAAGTTTGTTCTCTCTCCTGAACCAAGAAACGGAGATTCAAGTCTATGATTTTCAATCCCCAGAAGCTTTCAGATATGGGCTCTAGCTAATCACTTGACATGCTAGTCTGTTATGTATGTACACCATTTCACCTTGGCCTGAGTATTGAGCTACCTGGTGCAAACAGTTGTTTAATATCAATCCCAGCTTTTATAATAGTGTGTTGAAGAGAACCCATATTTACATCTCATGATATATCAAAGCCACAGATATTTTGGGATCTACATTGCATGCAACATGAAATGACTCACAGGGGTGTTTGTGAATCTTTGAAAGAGGATGACCCAAACTCGGAGGAGTGGCAAACATGCATTTCCTCACAGAAACAATGATAACTTTCCTAAGCAACTGCAGCTCACAGTTTGTAATGGCTTAAAGCCACGTAATGGCTTATTTACTTTGAGGAAAATACTGTTGATCATTAAAGGGGTAAATCCAATTTGATCCAAGCTTTCTGGCAAGCTGTTCCAAAACAGCCATGCTATATGGGGTCCATGTTTTGCTACTCAGAAGATGCCTACTATAGCATCACGGAGGCAACTCTGTCAATCTTTGGACACACCTTTTACTTGAGATTCACGGCAAGCACACTAACACACCACCCAATATCGTTAGAAGCAATGCTGGACACATGGAGAGGGTAGACAAGTTATTTCTACCCACGATACTTCTTGGCAGCAAATACAGGCTGAACAGGGGTCTATCAGTGGGCTAAAAAATGTGAAAATGCTTGAATGCCATGTGCAGCTACATGGCAAATGTGCCATAGGCACCCGTTCCTCGTTCTGCGTAAAGGTGCCCCTATACTACATCTTGTAGTGTGTGTCAGGATGGGGAAGAAGCGCATTACTGAATATGTAACTGAATTAATTTGAAAAGTAGGGACTGGGACAGGGTGCTTGATACTTTGAAGAAATGGGCTCAGTTTTCCATTGATGGGGATAATTGAATCTGGTGAATGATCATACTACACACACAGTGACTTGGGTTTGTCTTGCAACTTTCTGCAGAAAACTGAAGCCGCTTTCCTCTTGCTCCTAAGCAGGGGGCCAGTAACAGGTAACAGTAACAGTAAAAACTGTAGGGTTAGATTCCTGCTACTACCAGTAGGAGGCAGACTTCCTGATTTTTCCCTGGAGTATGCTCAGTGGGGATCTAGCCCCTAAGCTCCAGTGGTTTTCAAGCCCTAACTCACACTGCATAAACTTTGCTGAACTGAAAAATTTTAGCTAGATAAACCTGAAAAAGTGTGAACTTTAATCCTAAACTCCTGGCTGTCACTACCAATGGGATGTGGCCCCAGGGGCATCAGTGGACACTAAGCTAAGTGACCATGTTACAGGCACCTCAGAGTTACCTCTCACTCTGGGTGGGATTGGCCGTCCAGGAGGATCTCCTGTAGAAGGAAAATTCACAAGGTAAGAACTCAATTTTCCTTTCTCCCAGAAGATCCTCCTGGATGGCCAGTAAAATCTGTAGGGATGTTTCATAGTGGTGTCCCAATCCTGAAATAGAAGGGGAGGGGAAGGAGAGAGAAGTCTGGCCAGAAAGGGACTCAACGGCCCATTACAGACCAGCCTGGAGCACTCTTCTCCCAAAAGCTGCTTCGGGTGAATCATGCAGTGCAGTGACCCTAACCCTAACCCTGCAGGATGTTTGGGGCAGTGCCCCCCAAAGCACTGCGGGGGAACCACGGCTTAAACTGTTTAAATTTTTTTTTAAAAACATTGCGCCACTTATGACAGCTACAACAGCCTCTGAGCTGCTGAAGAGGCTGCTGTAGCTGTCACTGTGTTGTTGTTCTTCTCCCTTCGGGGACCCACCCACTCTGCTGGGAGTGGGTCCCCGAAGGGACAAAAGGCTGAGCTGCTCAGCCGTCCAAACAGCGTTTTCCTATGGAAAACGTGATTTGGGCAGCTGAGCTCCTCCGTCCACAGCACTCATGAGACATGCTGTGGAGGGAGGGGCTAGCTTTTCCATTGCACTCAATGGGCGCAATGGAAGATCTTGCCAGGGCGGTCGCACTGACTGCCCTGGCGAGATAGCTTCACTTGGGGGGACTGACTACTTACTGAGGCAGGGAGCAGCGCGCATGCGTGCTCCTCCCTGCTCAGTGGTTCCCGCTTCGGCACTGCCATATCCTGCTGCGCTGCTGCCATTGCCGCTCCCCCCATCCGCTGCTCAGAGCAGGGGGGGGGGGAGTGGCAAGGCAGCAGCACAGCAAGCAACATGGATGGGACCAGGTTGTTTGTTTTATTTTTTTAAAAAATTGCCCACGCATCCTGGCTCCGCAGGGACACATGGCCAATTTTTAAAAAAAACCTAAACTCCCCCCCCCCCCACCTAGCCTGGGACTGCCACACCGTGAACTCCAGGAGCAGTCTGACTCAGGTAAGACAGGCTGAGTGATCTCTCCCAGGGCTGTAGAGGTATGCCGCCGTGGCAGCTTTTACCGATGGAAACCCCTATTCCGCACATCGTGGCACGGTTCGGCAGAGGCAGCTTTCCGAGGGCTGCGGTTTGTTGCAAATGGTACCGCGGCATCGGAACTGGCGAATGGAAGTGAAACTTTTGCGGATTTCAATAATAAGCGGCGCCAACTCCCCTTTCCATGATCCGTGGAATCTTTGTGGTTATCTGATAATTGTATCATGTTTCCACCACCCGGAATACAAGGTATCACGAGGAATACAAGGTATCCAGCGGCATGATCAACCCAGACCCTGACGACACCCACATGCCCAATTTCATTGGCTAGGACTTTCCCAGAGAGACATGTCCCGCCTT
>QEPC01011848.1:922514-1018958 GCA_003113815.1 Sphenodon punctatus
CCGATGTTAACCCTGGGAACTCCTTGCTGCTGGGTTATGCCATGCCACTGGCCTACCATCCCCCTGGCTCCGCCTACTGTCCCCCTGACTCCACCCCTAGACCCGCCGGCCCATCCTTACTGCCCCAGTGCTCCTCCAACATCGAAACCCACCAGCCGCCCCTGATGCAGCGGGATCTTATAGTGCTCAGTGAAGGTCTACACTTAAGACCAGGTCACTGTGCTGCAGATTTCCCCATAGGAAGTTGGATTCCTAAGGGCCTGTATAGTCACTGCCTCTCTGAGGGAGTGAGCAAAAACCCCTTGAGCGACTTGCCCTCTGCTTTGTAAGCCTCTGTGATGGAAAGAGAGATCCAGCGTGCAATTACCACTTTTGATGCCCTCATGCCTTTCCTCTGAAGGCTATAAGCAATGAAAAGGGCTGACAACTTTCTGAGGAAGCTGTCCTCTCTAGGTACACTTCCAGCGCCCTTCTCACATCTAGCCTGTGCCAGACCCGTTCCTGTGGGTGGATGCATTTGGGACAAAGGAGGGAAGGACTACGTCTTGCCCCCTGTGGAAACGGGAGTCCACCTTGGGGCAAAAGACTGGGTCTTGTCCAAGGACCACAGAAGACTCCTTAAAGGAGCAAAAGGAGAAATCCATGGATAAAGTACTAAGTTTGGAAACCCTCTGGGCCAAGGTAATGCCTATAAGGAAGGCGAGCTTGAGAGACAAAGAGTATGTCAGGCTCCAGGGTGCAGAGTTGGGGAAAACGAGGAGGGAAGAAGCAGAAGACCAGGGGATGGGGAGAAAAGGGGTGTCCACAAGGCTACTCCCTGAAGCCTCTCAGTCGCTCTCCTCTACCAGGGAGACTACACGCTCAGCATATCTACCAGACAAGCTGGTCTAAGAGGGCGTACAACTCATCATTGAGGCCAGGGGCCGGAAGGAGGGACCAACCACAAGGGAGTAGGAGGAAATCCCAATGGAAGGGAAGCTGGTAAGGGGGATCAGCGACAGAGAACAACGGGAGTAGACCATCAGCGTGGAGCGCTGGCAGGGATAGTCAAAGACAAGGGAGCGGGCAGAGTTAGCTAGTCACTGAGGATCTGGAGGGGAAACCAGCAATGAAAGCTGGAGGCAGGGCTAAGCAGAGCCAGAGGAGCTGGCGGGGAAAGCCAGCTACGGGGGGAGCTGGGGGGAAATGAAATAGGACACAGCACAAAAACCACGGCACACTTCTAGGAAGGGATCGACACAGGGGCTATAAGGGAGGCCAGGGGACAAACAGCACACAACCCCCAAGACAGTTCTAGAAGGGGATCAACACTAGGGCTGTAAGGGAGACAGGGAGGTAAGGGGACAAACAGCACACAACCCACAGTACAATTCTGGGAGGAGGGGATCAACACAGAAGCTGTAAGGGAGGCAAGGGGCCCAACAACACACAATCCACAGTATCGTTCCAGGAGGGGACCAACACAGGAGCTGTAAGGGAGGCAGGGGGGTAAGGGGACAAACTACAACACCGAGCACAAGACAAAGGAAGGGATGGAGTAGTAGCCACAAACACTGTGCAGAAGATGCTACGGCACCACACGCACACAACAAAGGCTTGGGGTGGGTATGAGATGTTGCTCCACTGGCTTCCTGTGGCCACACCAAGGCTTAAATACTTCCTTTGGCCAATCAGGAAGCCGGGAGGCAGGGCTAGGGTAACTGACTACAGCTTGGGGAGGCACGGCACACAAGGAACAGTCACACAGAAGGAGACAGAGGAAGAAAAACCAAGGCATTTACAGGCCCACCAGGTGGTGCGAGGTGCTAGAATGGTGCTCCCGCCCCCAAGGGCCAAGGGCCAGCCCTGACAGAGTAGCACAAAACCTCTCTGATGGGTTTGAAAGGGATCTTGGTTAAGGCCCTTGAGACTAGGTTTAGATTCCACAAGTGGAATCAGTGAGCCAACGAAGGGGAGATAACTTTGGAGGCATTCAAAAAATGGACAATATGAGGGTGTCTAGCTACCCTACGGCCCTTGACTGTGCAGAGAACTCTATTCAGAGCAGCCACTTGTCTTTGGAGTGAGTTGTGTTTCAGCCTGTTATCCAGCTCCTCCTGTAGCAAGTCTAGGATCACCCTAACAGGAGCCCTGACTGCCCTAATGGTCCTGGTCTCACACCATCTGGCAAAGGTAGCCCAGGTTCCTTCATATATGCATTTTGTGTGCGGCCGGACTGGACTGTAGCATCGTGTCCAGCACATGTTGTGAGGAGCCTAGCTTCCTTAATGCTCTCCCCTCAATTTCCACGCTGTTAGTTTCAGGGCTTCTGGCTTGTCGTAGAGAGGCCCCTGCATCAGTAGGTCAGGGACCTCTGCAAGCCAGAGAGACGGTTCGGAGCTCAGGTCTTGAATGTCCACAAACCATGGCTGTCTTGGCCAGTAGGGGGTGACCAGTATGGTGGTAGCCTGCTCCTTCTTGATCTTTGCTACTCACCCTCAGTGGGGGAAGACGGAATTCCTGGTTAGAGAAGCTACGGCAGCCACCCTAGGGGGGCCTCCTTGCTCTTAGTGAGCGAATAGAAGGATTTCTGGGTTTTGTTCATCTCGTGAGCCCTGTTGGGGAGCTGCCACTCCTTTTTGATAATTTTTTTCATATGCCTTATTTAGCAGGACCATCCCCTTGTCCTTGGATCTAGGTCTCGGGAGGTACTCTCTCTGACTCATCCTCCGATGACCCTGAGGAATTACATTTGTCTTTTTCCCCTCGAGGTGGAGAGCTTTTATGACTAGTTTAAAGATCTGGTCCCTATATTTGTTGGGGAACTCCCTGTCTGGTCTGAGGAAGCTTCAATCCCTGGCTCCTCTATTTATCCCCCCTCTAGGGAGGACTGGTTTTCTTCCTCCTCAGAGGCATGGTGCTTCTCTGAGTCCCAGGTCTCAGAAGCCTCCTCCTCCCCTTCACTAACTGGTCTGGTGGAGGGGAGAACTTTTCTCCCCCTTTTCTTCCCTCAAGTGGAGGCCTCTTCCTAGTCAGAAAAATGGATGGACAGGACCTCCTCAGAGGCTGCCCCAGATGAGGTGGGGGATTCCAGGGGTCTGGGAGTCTTGAGGGGCTTTTTCACCAGGGGGAATTTTCCCTTGCCTGAGCCCCGGGATTGCCCCTTGTAGGGGCATGTTTTCCCTGAGGACATTGTAGGGGTCCTCTTGTACTTGTCATGCTTGAGCTCCTCCAGGATCTCCCTTAGGACCGCCATATGGGGGACGGGGGATGGGGCACCTGGGGGGCTTACGGTTGTTGTTGTTGCTCCGTGGTCCACAGTTGCATCTGCTGCTGCCCGGCTTCTTGTGGTAGTCATTGCTCTCTGATTCCTGGCCACCAATTGCCTTTCAGTTTCAATTTCCCTGAGCAGCCTGCAAGGGGGGAGCGAGCCAGAGCCTTGCCTGCTGCTGTGAGCCGGCACTGATGAGTCCCCAGGGGCCAGTCACAGTTTCTGGTTCCTCAGAGCCACATTACTGGGTGCCTTGCTTGGTGCAGTGCCCTGGCACTGGTGAGTCTCCTGGACCGTATCTTTCCTCTGCTGCCGCTGTAGCTGGTCGCAACTTGCAGGGAGGTGGGCCAGCACCTCTTCTGAGGCAGAGGGAAGCCATAACGGGGGGATAGCTCCTGGAAGGCCAAGAGACAGACACCCCCTGGGGTTCTGCTGTGCCCACTCTGCGGGCCCCCTGCACCAGCTAGAGAGGGAGGCACCTGGCTCAAAGTCCTTCTTTCCCTTCCTTGAGTGGAAGAGGGGGTGAATGAGGAGAGAATTCCTCTCTCCCCGGCACCTAGAGGAGTGGGACTTAAGAGTGCACCACAAAAAAACTTTTCAAAAACTGCCGGAAAATTCCATCCTGTATCTGAGACTGCTAGCCTGCGTCCTACCAATGTGGAGGCAGACAAACAACTGAAACTTAGGGACTAGCTGTGTTGCAGGAGGGGGCGGGGTATAAATTTGCTAAATAAATAAATAAAATAGATCCCCACTGAGCATGCTCCAGGGAAAAATCAGGAAGTCTGCCTCCTACTGGTAGTAGTATCTAACCCTAGCATTTTTACCAGCCATCCAGGAGGATCTCTTGAAGAACCATCTTGAAGAACCTTGGTTACAGGGAAGCAGCCTTATCTCTCTTTTTTTAAAAGAAGATTCACCATTAGCGAGGGGAGAAGATTTTGAAGTGACAGCTCGGTGCAGTGAGGGGAGGGAGCAGTGCATCATGGGATATAATGCTTTTTACTGAGGGGAGGGAGCAGCGCATGATGGGATATCATCAGGGGAAGCTGTGGAGGGCTGCGTGTCAGTGCTGACATCCAGTGTTTAAGCAAACACCGGTAGATGTAATTGTGTAAATACTACAATGTAGTAAACACGTGGAAATATGCGTGGCTAAACAATGGTGTCAACACACATCCAGACATCCATTTTTGTTGTGTCTAAAGGCACCCTCTACGGAAGCATCTGAAAATAAGTTTGTACTCTTCTAAAGATTCTGACTGAACAACTGTACTTCCTCATGATTTACATACTGGTTGCACCAGTGTTGAACAGTGCTGAAAGATTTTGGGGAAGTGAAGCGTAGAAGCTGGGATGGAGCAGTATGTGCCTACATATCCACAACATAGCCCCCTCACACACAGTCACGCTCCCCTCAGCCCCGTCACTCCCTGCAGCACCCTCAAGTGAGGCACTTTAATACTATGGCAATGAGTGCAATCAGATGCTGGATTAGACCCACTTTTTAGTGGACTCTTAATTTAGCTTACTAACAAAGTGGTCAGATTTTTTAAAAAATGCCAAGCACCAGAAAGTTCCCCATCACATCCTGTTGTGTGGAGGGTGCTCAGACCTTTGAAAATTTGTGCACTGACTTTTTGTTTTGTAATAAGAAGTCCTTGAATAAGAGATATCTATGGCAACATTTTCACAGTAGCACTCATTTTGATGTAGATGGAGGATACTGTTGCTGCTGACATAAAATTACCTGCAAGTGCTGCTTGCTTTCTAAGTGAAAGCATCCTCTGTAGAAGTCAAAACAGAATCTTATTTTATTTATTTATTTATTTACATTTGTTAGCCGCCCCCTCATGCCAATGGCATCTCGGGGCGGTGTAGAATATTATAAAACCCAATAATAACACTAAAATCAACAAACAATAAATCAACCCTCAACAGTTTAAAAACATCACTAAAAGTCAACCCCCCACCCACCTACCACACCGAAGGCCTGGGTGAACAGCCAAGTCTTACAAACACGTAGAAAGGCCAACAGTTCGGGGGCCAGGCGAGTCTCCTCCAGGAGGGAGTTCCATAACTGTGGCCTGGCCACCGAGAACGCCCTCTCCATTGTGGCCCTCCATCTTACACGGGGGACTTCCAGAAAGGCACCTCCAGTGGACCAAAGGGATCGCTCTGAGGCACGAGGGCGAGGCAGTCCCCGAGATAAGAGGGACTGCCTCGCCCTCCGCCAGTGCAGAGCGCGGAGCACTGGTGTTATGTGCTCATGCTGCCCTGTCTCTGTGAGGAGACGGGCCGCCGCATTCTGCATTAGCTGCAGCCTCCGAACCAGAAACAAGGGAAGCCCCACGTAGAGTGCGTTGCAGTAGTCTAGCCCCGAGGTGATGAAGGCATGAATGAGAGTGGCCAGATCGGGCCTGGAGAGGTAAGGTCGAAGCCTCCATACCAGATAGAGCTGGCAAAAGGCGGCTTTAGCCACCGCCTCCACCTGCCAATCCAGACGGAGGCCTGAATCCAAAACCACTCCCAGGCTCCGAACCTGAAGAGCAACAGGTGGGTGAACCAGCATCTCTCCCACCCTTCCCACCACCACCACCTCTGTCTTATCGGGATTGAGCTTCAGTCTGCTCTGCCGCATCCAATCTGCCACGGCCTCCAAAGATTGGGAAAATAACGAGACAGCAGGACCTGGGTCCATTGAAAATGAGAGGTACAGCTGTGTATCAGCAGCATATTGGTGACATCGCATCCTGAAACCTCTCACGATCTCCCCCCAGGGGCTGCATTTTCACATTAAACAACAGCGGAGACAGAATGGAACCCTGCGGAATGCCTGGGGGCTAGATGTTTCAGCCCCCAGCACCACCCACTGGCTTCTACCCAAGAGGAATGAGTGGAACCATCCAAGGACAGTCCCGTCCAGACCCCCAAGTCTCACAGCCATCTCAGTAACAGCCCATGGTCCACGGTATCAAAAGCGGCAGAGAGATCTAGAAGGATCAAAAAGGTCGAACATCCTGTGTCCATCTCCCGACAGAGATCATCCATCAAGGCCACCAACGCCATCTCAGTACCACAGCCAGGGCGAAACCCAGATTGAACAGAGTCAAGGAAGCCAATGCTGTTCAAATGCTCCTGGAGCTGCAGTGCCACTGCCCGTTCAATAACCTTCCCTAAAAAGGGAAGATTAGAGACGGGTCGCTAGCTGGCAAGTGCGTCCACATCCAAAGATGGCTTCTTCAGCAGTAGGCGCACCACAGCCCCCTTGAGACTGGATGACAACCTCCCCTGCCGAAGGGACGTGTTCACTATCCTCGCCAGCACTGCCCCCAAGGTCTCCCTGGAGGGTTTCACCAACCAGGACGGACATGGATCTAGTTCACAACTTGTGGCTCTAACAGACCCCAGGACATTCACTGCATCTGCCGGCGTCACTTCCTGAAACTCATCCCAGAAAGATTGACCAGACGGGGCCTCCATAACCTCGTGCCCTTCACTTACTGCTTCCAATCCAGTGTCAAAGTTACTCTGGATCTGAGTGATCTTGTCTGCGAAGTAGGTGACAAACTCCTCACAGTGGGCCTGGGACAAGTCCCCATCCAGGCGGAGGAAGCCGGACCGACCAGCCCCCGCACCACCCGGAACAGCTCTGCTGGATGCGACTTCGCAGATGCTATGAGGGCAGCAAAGAACTCCTTCTTTGCTGTCCTCACAGCCTCAACATAGGACCGCAAGTGGGCCCTATGGAGAAGCCGATCAGATTCAGAGCGAGTCTGATGCCAGCATTGCTCTAGTCTCCAACCTGCCTGTTTCATACACCGCAGCCCCTCAGTAAACCAAGGGACTCTGCGGTGACGAGACGGAGGCAGCAGACGTCTCAGAGCCACTCTGTCAATGGCTTCCCCAAGCAAGATGATCCAATGCTGGACCAGCTCATCGACCGAGTGACCGTCAGGGTCCAGGGTTATCTCCTTCAGAGCCTCCTGGAACCGCTGCGGTTCCATCAGCCTATCTGGGCTTGTAATCAGCCCTGTAGAGTTAATACGCCTTTGGCAATGAGAGCTGTCTTTAGATTCTATGGCCGGACTACATTACAGCAAATAGAAGTCAAGAGACAAAAGGTGTTTTTAAATGGGAGGCAACCCTGCACGGCCACCCATCAGCCACTCACCCAACCATTCATGTGAAGGTGGTGTGGGTGACTGTGCACTCCTGTGACCCACACAGCACGCACTCATGGCCAATTATGGGGCACTGGAGAAGGTAAGTAAGTAAAACTTTTATTGCTTCCGTTATGGCCAATTTATAAAACATGGGACATAGGGATTTACAAACAGCGAAACAAACAATGCATCAAACACCAGATTTAATTAAATGCATTACCCACAACAGAGTCATCTCAAAAATTAAAAACTTGACACCCACAACTAGGAATTAAGCACCTGATCCCTTGCATTGATTTTATTCAGAATCCGAGTTCTTTTCTTCGATGCCAACCAAATATATATAGAAAGCGCCATTTTTGCTTCCTTGCTTTCCAGGCTAAGCAAATACCCATAAGAGTTCTCTGACTCAATATAGGTCCGTCAATTAACAAAGGGAGAAGCCAGGTTGCCCGTAAGCTGGCATAATGTGGGCACCTCAACAAAAAATGAGTAGTAGTCTCAATCTCATTCAACCTACAATGGCAGCATCTCAGTTGGTAAGGAGTATTGTTATATCTGCCTTCAACCACGGCAGATTGGACCAATTGAAACCGAAGCTGTGTATAGGACCTCTGGAGCTTCTGGTCCCCTAGGGTATCCAAATATGACTCAAAACCAAAGGTAGATTTGAATTGTACCAATAATTGGGCCACTTTCCAATGGGCAATGCCTGCCAAATCCTCTTGTTTTGTAATAACCTGAGAAGGTTAAAAAAAAAAAAAAAAAAAGTGTGTGGGGACAGGCACCCACGCATCCCCGGTCTGTTTAAACTGGGGCACTTACTTATGCCAGTGGACAGGTCCGTGACCTTGCTGTCTCGCTGTCCTGTCCCCAGACCTACCAGGAGCTCTTAAAGGGGTAATGGCTGCCCATAGGAGTAGCTTCAGGGGCTGGTCCGTGGTGGCAGGAGGGCGTGGAGGCTGCCTGGGTGGCCATGGTGGCCACCCAGAGAGCTGCCAGTTAGAATCCCTCCCCACTCACTCTACATGCATGGGTACTCCACAGCTGTACCGCTCAGTGGACACAGACCCCCCTGCAGCCTTGCTCATTTAAAAACACCCAAGATCTTAGAGCCACCGCTGAGAAGCAAATGAGAAACATTGGCTTTTATGGGCACTGTAGACTGCAGAAGAAAGGGAATTAATAAACAGGAGTCTAACGTGGCAAATGTAATGATTAATCACACTATTGATGGGTAGCCAATTAGCTCATGACAATTTCTGTATATTTCCTACTCAGTCTGAGGAAACTGTATGTGCATATAGTATGTCTATGTCAGCAAAGATGCCAGGCAAAATGTGGAACTGTAGGAGATTCATTTTTTTTTTTTTTTTTAAATCATGGACAGCCTAAGCTATAACAACTGACAGAGAGCAGCAGAGATTAAGGGAAACTGTTCCACTTGTAGTCAAGTTTGTACAGGAAGAACCACCAAGAATTGCAATTGACAGCAACACAAGCTTGACCTCATGAAATTTTAAATAAGGTTTAGCTTACTACCCAGAAGACCTTCAATATGACCAGGGATGATTGAGTTTTGAAAAAAAATAAAAATAAATCCTGACCATTTTTCTCTGCAATACAAGGTTATTCAGTCCTCCTTGCAATGTGGATGCATGTGTGGTGTTACTGGGGGAATCCTTTTCTTTTCTTCCCATTTAAAGCTCAAAAGCAAAAGAAAATTCTCTCCGAGGTCATTGTTTGATGGAATACAATTAGAGGAGTACTGCAGACCCTGGATTTACTCCTTAACTGCCAATCAAGCAAGAAGCGTCCAATCAAGAGGGGACACTTACTTTGTGGAGCATCACGCCTCCTGCTTTTCTCTCTGCAGATGGAAAGTTAAAAGTTTATCTGGGCTTGTAATCAGCCCTGTAGAGTTAACACGCCTTCGGCAATGAAAGCTGTCTTTCAGCCCTGCCATGGCTGGGAGCTCATCTTTCACCACCAAGCAAAGACATGGCATTCTACTGAGACACAAATTAGGGTGTTTCACGTCAGTGGAAATCTCCAGGTGGGTTTCCAAACAAACAAGGGCCCAGAGAGCCAATGCTTAAAGGGAATTGGCAAAGGTTTCCCCAAAGCTAACCCTATTGTGCAAACAAAATAAAAGCACCACCCCACCCCAGAAATCACTGATTGGAGGACAGGATTAAGTCTGCAGCAATAGGCATTTCAACTTCTGAGATACTGGGTGTCCAGTATAAATTATTTGCTTTCACCTACATGGCTCTGGCTAGCTCAGCATAGTTACAGCCCTCTGGATGCTGGAAGTTAAGGTCTGCCAACTAGCATTGCTTGTCACTCTAAAAGCAGGATTGCTTGTGTCTCAGGATCAGTTCACTTTTCTCCCTTAGTGGCCCATTAGTGCTCTTTCCTTTTAGTACCAGTGCATTTTCCTTAGTCTTATTTGAAGTGTAAAAAAACCTCTTGAGAAAGAAATAGTAAGTCAATAAGCAGTTTAAGGGTTTGGGTAAAGACACACAATGGTGAACTATGGTGCTTTTTAACTTTCTGGCACTTCTAGAGTGACGCTGGAGGTGGGGAGGGGGGTTGGATTTTGTTTTTATTCTGATAGGATGGCCTCCTTCATAGTATAGTCAGACAGGCCAAATAGGAAGTGGTGGGCTGCTGAAAATGCAAATTTAGATTTTCACCTGAAGACGCGCAGATGTATAAATAGTCAATTCTCTGCAAATGCAGTATGATTATACCTGCACACAACCCCCCAAACTCACTTCACTCTTGTGGTTGCTGCTTCACATCTACTTTTCTCCCAAACAAACAAGGTAGCTGCTGGAGCTGCTTGCACAATTCCAGCCAATTCCCACTACAAAATAAAATATGCTCTCTCTATGCCCCTGAAGAGAAGCCTGTGCAGTAGGTCTTCGGAAGGATTATGTGCTTTAACAAGGTTGAGCTCTTGGAACAAGGCTCTGTTTGAGTTCAGAGTGTACCAAAGAATTAGATACTTGTGAAAATCTGAAATATGGCAAATATTTGCTAGTAGGCAACACTATAACTGGCTTAGATTGTTTGCTCCAAATTTTCCAAGTAAAATAGGAAAATTCTGAAGACAAAGGGGAAGCTTTTGGACAAAGTAAAAGGGGACCAAGGATTACAATAACTATGGAGCTAAAAATCGTAAGCCCCACAGCACCTGTACATTGCAATTAGAGAAGAGAAAATACTATTAATCGCTATGTAATTGGTGTCTAGTACCGTTCTTTGTTGTGTAAATCATTCAAAGGTAGCACTATTTAGCCAACCACATATAGCTGACTAATATTGGCAAATTGATTCAGCAAATAATACATTATTTACCATGTTATTTGACAAATAATTGTATTCAGTACGTCTACAACTGGTTTTACACCAAGTACACCACAAGCACGAAGCCTTCCAGTGGCAGTAGAGTCACAGACCATCAAGGGGGAAAAAGAAGCCAGAAGGCCATTGCAGAGAAGCTACAGTTTCTTTGGTCTTCATTGTAGGGGATGTTGGGGTATCCCCATACCAGAGGTATTCTTCTTACGCTATAAACCTGAAAACATTCTCAAATTGATGCGTCAGGAACTTTTAGAGCAGGTTGATAAGTTAAACTGTAGTAAGTCACAAGAACCAGATGATATTCTCCTCCAAAGGAACCCAAATATGAAATTATAGAATTACTAAGTAACTGTGGTATGTACCTCATCTTTAGTCAACCTTTGTACCAGGAGCTTGAAGAGCAGCAAATGAAATGCTCCCCAACCTTTGCTGGCTCAACTGTATTGACCCAGTAAGACCCCAACACCATCATACCTTCTTGAGGTCTTGTGCCAGGGCAGGGCTGCTCACACCACACATTTGCAAGCCACAGCTTGAGCACGGATAGTGGTGAATGCCTTCCTCCTGCACACCATGTCCAGCCCCTTCTCTAACAGGGGTGGTGGCAGCTAGCATTGTGCATATGCTATGTGGGCATCTAGGTCCTCTCCTTGCTGGAAAGAGCTGCCAGCCTCAGAAAAGTAGTGCTCTCTAGTGAAGCTGTGAAGGGCATGCCTGTACTGTGCACATGCAAGACATTGGGGGCGGCCACATGATACACTCACTGCACCGTGGGCAGCCTTACCCCACTCCAGGCAGCCTTGCTACACAATCCAGTACATCATGTGCCTGGGGCCGTCAGATCTTCTCTCCACCATATGGTGAGGTGGGCAGCTAGCTGTGTCCTTGGAAAAAGGCTGAAGACACAGTATGTAGCAACCTTACCCAAAGTGGGGTAAGGCTGCCCAAGGCGCAGTAGCATGTCGCTGCTCATGTGCCCGGTAGGGACGGGTATTTCGGATTCAGATTAATCCATAACTGCCTGTAATGGGCTATTACAGATTAATCCGAAGTAGTCTATAACAGGGGCCTGCCATTTGCAGATCCCCTGTTACAGATCCGGGCTTCCCACCACACCCATTGCCCTGGAGTATTACTTACCGGTCTTGGAGGGCTTGATTGATGCTCCACCGGCCCGTCGCTGCTGTGGGGGGCCTTCAGACAGGGTCTCTCACCGTGTTGCACTGACCACGCTCCCTGCGCCAGAGCACGCATGTGCAAAATGGCTGCGGGGGAGGTTTTGCTCATGCACCAAAAAGGCCGTTGCCCTTAACGAAAATGGTGGCCACATCATTTTAGACGCAGCCGCCATTTTGCACGTGTACTCTAGAGCAGGGAGCTCGGCAGTGCATCATGGTGAGGGAGACTGTTGGGAGGCCCCTCACAGCAGTGGTGGAGCAGTGGAGCTTCAATCAAGCCCTCCAAGTGCCACTCCAGCGTCCTGGGGAGGTCAAGAGATGCTATCCTTCTGTGCACTGGTAGTCTCACCCGCTGGGCAATCAGTAGATGTTGTGTAGGCCATTCGTATAAGCAGACTAAAAGAGAGAAATGCCGATACATTCACTTCCTTTGAAACAGCCACTGCTGGTTACTAGCAAGCACAGAACACCAAGCTAGAAAGACTCTTGGTCTGACCTGGTAGAGGAATTCTTACCTTCTTAGATCCTTGTTATTCTACAAAAATGATGAAACAATCTTCATTTCACTATCTGCCTATTGACTCTCTTTATTGAATGAGTTCCTAAATGACTCGAAGCCATAAAATTGCTTTAGTGCAGAAAATTCAAGTTTCATTCCATCCAGCTCGGCAGGTTTGAATGCTAGTCTATATCTCTAATCCTCACTGCTCCATGATCCTACTGCAAGGACGGCTTGACAGGATGCTCTCCAAAGCCAGGTTGTTGTTGATCCTCATGCGAGAGTGCTTTGGTGAACAGGGCTGTGTTCATTTACCTATATAATGTTTACTGGGTACTTTCAGTGTTTTGCTAAATTGGAGAGGCCACAATCAGCAGTTTGATATAAGAATATCTGCTTCCCTTTTATAATATACCTACCAAAAAATTAGGAATCCTCATTCCCTGCAAAACACACAGAAAAGTCTATCCATTTTTTTTATTCTGAACAAATCTGAACTAAGAGCTTTGATATTAAATACTTTAAAGTGACTCCCTTTTTACTTTTTTTTGCAGCGTTTACTGTTTCTTTGTCTCCTATCTGCCTAATGAGATCACAAATACACTGAAAAAATCTCGCAAGAGCAGATTTTAACACTGGTTCATGGGCATGTATTAGTGTGTTTAAAAAACTGCTTCTACATGAAAGCAACACAATACAAGGCATGGAGAGAGAGAGAAGAGTTTTGTCAGTGACCTCCAAACCTGCCAGTTTAAGTTTGCGCCTAATGCTCAGTCTTTGTCCTCCCCACTTCCTGTAAAGCCCTTTGAGATGTACGGTTGAAGAGAGCAAAGAATCGATAGTAGCTATGCTTTCAACTAAGATTGTTTCAGAGGTTTGCGAGGCACTAGTAAAACCAGGTAGCCACATCCTGATAGTTTTCTGCTGACTTCTTTCAATAACAGCTCAGAATGAAAGCAAAGCTTTTCTTTTTTTTTTATTTGCTTTTTTTTTTTTTTTAAATCACAAGTGGGCATAGATATCTTGTTAGGTGCTTCTCAGCTTCTCTTCATTCTGGGGCTGATAAAGTCCACAGTGTGGATATGTGCATTGTGCCCTCATGGCACATGTGCACACCATGGACTGGTTCCTTTGTATGGGTGACAATAAGAGGCCTTCGTTGCCTAGATATTTCCTCAAAGCGGGGGAGGAGAGCTCGTCTTCTGAAGACGTTCGGATACATTATTTTAGGAAATATAGGAATGCAGCAGCAGCCATCAACAATATTTGTTTCAAAGACCAAGTAAGGTTGCTGAGTAACAGCAGCAGCCTTAATGAATATAAATTTACAAAAATCAAGCAGTCGCAAATAAAAAGATATGAGAGAGTCCATAAATCAATACACTGTTCATGTAATAGAGACACCTACCGATTATCTAATGCAACAAAATGCATATTCCATCTCAACACAGAATAATTCATTATTTCACTGGTAGTCTCAAACTATAAGCACAGCACACATCTCTTTTGGAAATATTTTGTATCCACACAACACACTGATTAGAGTCACTGCAAATCATTCCCCTCCTGGTTAAATCAACAAATGCAAGCCACCCACAAAAACGAAACACTTGCAGTTTTGCATCTTAACAGAAACAACTGATATTAAACCAAGGTACATTGACAATTTCCCATTTAACTATATATTTTAAGATATTTAGATTTCAGGAGAAAACATATTTACTACTACTACACATTTCTATAGCGCTACTAGGTGTACACAGCACTTTACAGTCACAGAATTTCGGAGATAGGTCCCTGCCCAGCTTACAATCAGAGGGTGCTTTTAGACAAGCACCTCCCCACCCATTATGCATGTTGCAAGGTGGCGTATGGTGCCAATGCAGCCCTGCAACATGCATGATGGGCAGCTAATAGGTGGGGAGGCACTTAGCTAAAAACACCCTAAGATGGACAAGGATGAGGAGAACACACAGGGAAAGATGGACACACACATATTCCCATTTTACAGATGGGGAACTGAGGCTAAGAGGTTGTGACTTGCTCAAGGCCACCTAGTGAGTTCATTGGCTAGGGTGAGATTCAACCCTGGTCTCCTAGTTCTAGGTTTGGTACCTTTTCCACTATACCACACACTGGCTCTCAAAATTTAAAGATTCAAAAATTCATATATTTTTTTTTAATTTAAAAATTCTTTAGCTCCGTATTGAGGCTGATGACTAAAGATAGAATCTGCATTTCTTTGTACTGGATAAGAATTAGTTTATGTTCAGTAAAGTGTAGGGTTCCTGATGTGATAGGGTGCGCCCCCTTCGGTGTGTGGTCTGGAAATGAATGAAAAGAGTAAGTGTAAAGTTCCTGGATTTCTTAAAATATTTTCTTGCTTTTGAGTACTTAACTGGTTTTGAAACAAAGATTTGCTATTTGAATTAAAGTCATTTTGAGCTGTTCACTCAAAGCTGCACTTACGAACTCTTTTCTTTGAGAAATCTTGTTTCTGAACTAAGGCTGCTTTCACACCTTACAAAATGGGCTATCATAATAACTGAAGATAATACCGGATATTATAATTCCACAATATTTTGTAATGTGTGAATGCACTATTCCCCTTTTATGCTGCAAGATCTCGGGTCATTGTAAGAGCTACCAAATGTGGCTTTTACAGCGATCCGAGATCTTGCAGCGTAAAAGGGGAATAGTGCATTCACACATTACAAAACTCCAGCAATTATAATACCCGGTATTATTCTCAAGCAATTATAATTCCCCCTTTTGTAAGGTGTGAAAGCAGCCTTTAATGCAACACTTCGCCATCTCAAAAACAAAATGGGTCATTCTGGTGTTTTCTTTGCAACTCTGGGTAAAAACTGACGTGCGGGTGACACAGGGACTCTCCAGCCTGGGGTGGGAAACAGCAGCCACCTCTCCACGGGTCAGGAAGGGGCACCGAACAGATATGCCCATGGCCATCCCTAACTAGTGCCCCCACCTCCCCACCATGACAGCCAGCCATGGCAGCCCCCGCCCCTCTCCCAGTGCCCCCCCTCCACCACCATGTCGGTCAGCCATGGCAGCTCCTTCCCTCTCCCAGTGACCCCCCCCACCATGACAGCCAGCCATGGCAGCCCCCACTCCTCTCCCAGTGGCCCCCCCATGGCTGCTCCTGCCCCTTTCCCAGTGCTCCACGCCCCCCCCCCCCATGAGGGCCAGCCATGTCGGCCCCTGATCTGCAGCGGGGATGCTGGGGCTGAACAAACATGTTGGACTGCTGTGGCCCACGTGCATCCAGGGCACATCCTGGGCCAGCTGCCTACCTGCCCCGGGGCAGAAGCAGGCCCACATCTGGCAGCACATGAACACGTGCCGGTGGGTTCCAGGCCAGAGCAGGCCACCCTCATGTCTTTTAACACCCTGTTTATTATAGGATGGATGGCTCCTGCTGTCCTAGAGTTAAGGTGGAGAGACTATTCATCTACAGTTATCTTTCATCTTCATTCAGCAACATCTGCCAAAATTTTAATCATCCTGTTTTGAAAATATGTGTGTAAGGTGTGTGGGGTAAATGACTTGGGTTTTGGTGAGAAAGTACCTACGTTATAGCACCTGAAAGTTAACGGATGAGACACAAATATATTTATTTATATTTGCAGTCTTCTAGCACTCATTTCAGTTTGTATTGAGCTAACATTTGAATACAGTCTATTTTCACACCTGCTTTCAGTGTTTAATAGTATAAATAAATTGCTGCCACAGTACCAGCCTGCCTTATTCTCTGGGCAGTACAATCTTGGGTGAGACATAGAAGCCAAATTCACCAATTTTTTGCCACAATTAATATGTCCTATCGAGTGTCACAGCTGCTAAATTTCAGACAATTTGGTTGTCTGGTTCTGATTTTATAAACCACAGGCCCTTTTCAAATGGGCGCTCCCTCCCCCTTGCACACGTGTGTGGGGTGTGTGTGGCATCTACAGGAACATTGTGGGTTGCTGCCACCACAGGCGGGCCATGTGCCCATGGGAACACTGCTGGTGGTTGGTGTGTGTGTGTGTGTGTACGCTCCCGCATTCCACCCATCACCCACGCATGGAGCAACCAGAGCCAATGCCGGTTGCTCCATGCGTGGGTGGAGATGGGTGTGCACCAATGGGAGCGGGCACACACCTACCTCCACCTGCTGGTGGCACGCACCCATCTCTCCACCCACTGCGGCCTGTTTGAAAAGGGCCTTAGCATTTTTGTGATTATAATGGAGCAGTTCCCTCACCTTAACTAAACGGTTGCCCTAAAAAAATTAACCAGTTTAAAAAAATAAGCCAGTTGACCTTTAAGTTGGAAATCCCAGAGCTGTGATCTCTTCCCCAACCCAATAGTACCCAAGAATGACAGATAGCATTTGCTGTCACTCTTCCATTTCCCAGCCCCCAGGCACTGGAGGTCAGAAGATTGCACTGCTGGGATTCTTTCCCTCAAACAGTTCCCAAGAGTGGGGAGAAGACCTGTTGACACATATCCATTTCCCCAGACCCGCGGCCGGCACTGTCTGGGAGGAGATCACAGCGGTGAGATAACTGCTTAGAGATCATCTGGTTTAATTTTGATCTGAATTATTTTTATGCAGACCATTTAGTTAAGGTGAGTTTACTGCTCCACTCCAATTTCCTCCTAAACTGTAGCTGGGGATGACGGAAAAGGGAAAGAGAGATGGGGTCCTTTGTCCCACCCTATTCATCATCTCTCCTGAGACAAAGGGGCTTTCTGTCTGCTCCCTCTTTATCAAAGGACACCAGTTTCCTTTGAGATGTGTGCCTAATATTCTTTTTCCTCTCTATTTTTGATCTGAGCATACAGAAGGGCTGAGGCAACAAGTCATAGTTCCATGTCTTGCAAATGATGATTACTGCTTAAAGGTCATCCGATTTACTTCAGTGCTCATGAACAATGCGTGGAAAACCTTATGCAGAAATGCCATAGTATTCGAAACCTCCGGTTCCCAAGTCACATTTTTAAAAAAATTACATACAGGTCTCAAGTACACTCTGATTATAGTCTCCATAGCATCCATCACTTGTTAATATAGTTCTCTGCATTAAATATCCAATGGCCAAAAATGTCATAGAAGACACATCTTTGCACTCGGGCAAAAAAATTGGCTCTATGAAGCTCATTCAATCTTTAACCAAATTTGGACAGAAAGTAGATATCCCCTCACCCCCACTATAGGTCATGCCTACACAACTTCACACAGTTACCTTGCGTGGTTCCAAGATGACAGTGGTCATGCCTTAACTATAGAGCTACTGCCACCACTCTAACTAGGGGTGGGACTACCGGATCATCCGGTATCCGATACTGCCAGTATTTGGTGTACCGGCAGTATCAGATTAAACCCGCTAATCCGGTGTAATTTACTGGATTCCCCTACCGGATTTTTTTACATTGCGGCCATTCAAATGAATGGCCGCAATGTAAAAAACCCAAACAATCCCCCCCTTTTCCTCCCCAGTCCAGACTGCGTGGGTGGAAGGGGGGACACCCCCCACCCACCCTGGCTTTAAAAAATGTTTTCCCCCGAAGTCCCTGCTAGTGCGGGCTCTGGGCCGGTGACCCAAAGCCCGCACCAGCAGGTAGGTTGTTGTACTAGGGTGATCCCTGAGGTGGGGGGTGGTTTAACACCCCACCCCAGGCATCACCCTACCTCCCCACCCAGGGATCGCCTACCTTGTGCTCCAGGCGGCGGCGGCGAAACCCGGAAGTTCACCGGAAGGCCTAGTAGCACTGAAGCCGGCAGCCACAGCCAGTGNGCCGCCGGATCGCCGCCGCCACCGCCCGGAGCTCAAGGTAGGAGGCAATGGCATTAATCCCTGGGCTGGGAGGTAGGGTGATCCCTGGGGTGGGGTGTGTGTTAAACCACCCCCCACCCCAAGGATCACCCTAGTACCTGCTGGTGCGGGCTCTGGGTCGCCGGCAGCGGCCCGGAGCCCGCACTAGCAGGGACTTCGAGGGAAAAAATATTTTTTTTAAAGCCAGGCTGGGTGGGGGGTGTCTCCCCTTCCACCCGCGCAGCCTGGGAGGGGAAGGTATTTTGTGTTTTTTCCCATTGATTTCAGTGGGGACAGTTCCCCATTGAAATCAATGGAACAAATCCGGTACCGGTAAACCGGTACACAAATCCGGAAAACTGGTTTTTAAAAATCCGGTAACCGGTAAATCTGGTACCCGGTAATTGCCCTGATGTCCCACCCCTAACTCTAACACAACTTCCACTTCCAAGATGTAACTCAAATCACAGTGTCTCCTCATATAATGTTGGCTGCATGGATGATGGTGGTCAAGTTCATATCTGATAAGAAAAGGTTGCAGTCCTCTCACTAGATGTAATTGGTGAAAAGCACTCATGGTTACTACTGCAACTTGGCAATCGAGGCGGAGCAATGGATCCAAGAGCACCCAAAGGTTGTGAACCTGAGTGACTAAAGGAGACGGGACCTCATCAATAACAGAGGTCCCTATATCTCCCTGGTTACAAGGACAGCCAACTATCATCACTTCGGTCTTGTCTGGATTCAGTTTCAATTGGCTCGCCTGCATCCAGTCCCCAGCAGCAGCCAGCCACTGGGTAAGCACCAAGATTGCAGAACCTGGGTCAGATGAAAAAGAGAGAGAGAGCTGGATGTCATCTACATACTGATGGCACTTCACTCCAAACCTCCGAAACAGTATCGTCCAGGAGCCTCAGATACTTCTTGTACAGGAGCGGGGACAAGATGGAACCCACATGGGAGTTCCTGAAGGGAAAATCACCATCCTATCAGTTTTCACAGACAGAAATGAGCAGAACCACTTAAGCAGTCCCACAAACTCCTGCCACGTCACCAACCAGCCATGTCAACAACATCCCATGATCAACTGTATCAAAGGCTTCCAAAACATCTAACAAAATCAACAGGGTACAGTTGTCTCTGTCAATTTCCTGACTGACACGGGTCTAGGAATCCAATAGCATCGAGATGTACCTTAAGCTGTGAGGTGATCATGAGTTCAATAACCTTCCCTAAGAAGAGTAGATTAGAGACGGGGCAATAGCTGGCAAGGGAGTCAATGTCAAGAGATGGTCAACAGCATGGCCTTCACCTGTGCCTATGTATTATTAATAATCAAGAACAATGTAACTTCTAGTAGGAGCTATCTTTTATCACCACCTGGGTTTTTGCTCAAGCTATTTTCATCCTCCCGAATTCAGAATTCCTGTCCGTTTCCTTGTTACCAACTTTTCATGGCCAATGTCTGAATCACCATCAATAGTCTACTACAGGGGTGGGGAATCTTTTTCCTTTCAGGGGCCACTTTGCAAATTACTACAAGCTCTGTGTGCCCCGTTGAGGCATGGGTGCTTAAGCGGTGTACCAGGAGGAGGAGGGTGCAGACCATGGATCTGTGCCATGGATCGGTCCTCTATTCTTGTGTGCATACCCTCATCTCTGTTCACTTACCCTGAACTCAGTCTTTCAGTGCTTGGGGGTAGGAACTGGATCCAAGGGCCAGATTCAGGCACTGGAAAGAGGACACATAAAAGCAAGCCACGGGCCACATTTGGCCCTCGGGCCTAGGTTTTTCAACCTCTGGTCTACCAAATATTCTTAGGGATGGAAGCTATATTATTTTTTAATAAAAATAAATTTAACACAAAGAGGAATTAAAATAGAACCAGAAGTAGAAAATTAAATGGACTGTACTGTGACAGTGCCATTCACACCTTGCAGAGATACTCATGCGGATAGTTACATATACTTAGCACAATCACCTCAATTAATCATTTCATAAGCATTTATATACCTATGTGCCAATGAACAAGTGAAAAAGACATACAGGCCTTGTTCCTGCAGTGGGATTGGCCTGTGTTACAAGATGATAGTTAGCCACTGCCTGTTGCACACTAGCACAGATCCCTAGTGCAGTCTCTGATTCAGTGCAGAGAGACAGCAAACGTAGAGGATTTTTCCTAAGGCTGGTCTCAGTGTCTGCATGTACCACTGGAAAGCACAGAGGAAGGAGGGTTTAAATCTGAATGGCACCAAGATTTTTCAGCAGATGATTGACTTTCCTGCCTACAGCTCTAAGGCATTATGAACCAGTGTCTGAAAGGGCTAAATCTCTTTTTCAGCATGGTGTTTCTGCAGGAGAACCATGTATAGATAGCAGTCGCTGCAGTGAAAGATCAAAACTGCATTCACAACCAGGTGAGAGGCATGAAAAATCCAAAGGTAGGACTTGATTGTCATCTTGTCTTTTCTTTTACAGCAAAGGCTCAATATCAAGATATTTCTAATGGTAATTGGGTTTTTTTTGTTTTGTTTTTTTAATGAGACCAGTGTTCTTCTAAAGCAAATGATAGTGTTATTTTACATAAAGAAAAAAAGCCAAGCCAGCAAATGAAAGAAAACATTTATTGAATCAAAATCAATACTCTCCTTTTAATATCTACAAGCCAACACGGAACTGACTTTATTCAAGAATGAACACAATGTACAAAAAAGTATGTTTGTTATAAAAATATGTCAATTTTTTTCTGGCTACTGAGCTGAAGACATTGGACAAATGCAAGATAAACTTGTTCACTAAAATTAATCTGCAGTAAGTGATGATAAAAAAAGTGAAAATAATTTTGTAACCATAGAATAGTTAAAGGCCCACTGATAATGATGTATTTGAGATGCCAACCACAAATCACCATACTGTCATGTGTTTATAATCCCAGGCCACTGGACATCTCGGTCCTCATGAATCATACCTCCATCAGTGAAGCCTACCCAAGCATTGACTTACAACCTTGTTTCCCAAAGAGGCTCAATGGGCTCATAAGAATGTTGCTTATTATAATTTGAAGGAATCAGAATAGTACCAGAAGTAAAGCAGATGTGTACGCTTACATGGCCTGGTGTCTGCCTCATATAAAGTGTGAATGGGAGTTTGTTTGGTGGAAGGGAAGAAAGAAGATAATTGTTAAATGTATCGTGTTTCATATAATATTTTTTTTTTTTACTTTCCCTCTGATTAGGCTCAGTTATGCCATTTGCTAGTTAAGATGTTAAATGTTGTATGAGGATGATTTTTCATGTCATTTTAAAAACTCAGCTAAGAAGCAAACCATTGACTTCCGTTTCATATCACCAACAAGAAATAAAGAAAGAAAGAAAGAAAGAAAGAAAGAAAGAAAGAAAGAAAGAAACCATTTACAGAAATATTTGAGAACAGTGCAATATTAAAATACAGTTTTCACACCTTGTGAAAGAGGGACATGCTTTGGAACCTGAGCAAAAGGCTTCTTACCAATATAGTAAAAAGTCACCCTGTATGTTGTTTTCACTGGCATCTGTTTTGCCAGTTCAGTATGTTGCTCTTAGCAACTTTCATGGCCCCTAAATATTTAGTACACAGAAGCTGCCAACTACTTAGAGATGTCTAAACTCCAGCTAATATTGCAGGCAGTTTAACATGCTGCTACTGGAAATGGCTGCATGGCCGAAAATCAAGCAAAATTAAAAGAAAAATAAAGCAGCCAACATAATTAATGCTTCTTTAAAGAGACAAAAGCGCTATCACAACACTTAGATACGTACGTTACTACACTGGTTTACAATCTCGAGGTCAGCTCTTTCAAAATAAATATACTGAACATTTACAACAAAATGCCTTATGAATGCAAGCTCTCTTTATTATTTCAAGACCAGTTGGATATAAACTAAAAAGACACAACTCTGAAGCAGCTAAGTTACAAATCCTTTTTCAGGGAGACTGGCATGATCCAGTGCCACAGCTAAACCTTTTTATCAGCAACAGTATCATTGATCCGCGGTAACAAGCATTTTTTTTTCCTGGCACCAAACAGGCCACCATACAAAGCAACTTCAAAAAGCATGCAGTCATCATCTACTCTGATGATTTTCAAATGTATGAAATGATTATTGTGCTTGCAGGTCACAGACCTTCCAAAAATATATATATATGAACAATGACAGGTTAAAAATATTAATAGAAACTGGTTTACTTCTAAATTATGGGGAAGGGGAGGGAGAAGAGTTTTAAAAAGCAGCAGAAGAAAATGCTTTACACTAGCAATAGCTGGGAGGAAAAAAAAAACCTAACAAACCAACCAACCACCAAGCCCAAATTGGATCCTTAATGTGCTTAAAACTGAAAAAAAAAATGTAAAAAAGAAAAAGCCCTAATTGACTATATGCCCATGGTTTTATAGAGGCCAGATGTGTGTATGCCGCTTAAAGGCACGATCGGACCAATCTGATAAATGGCATCCTCAGAGCAGAACAGCAACTTTTCACCGGCGTAATCACAAGGGGGCAGACAATGAACCATCACTTCTCTCTTGTCATGAACACAGAAAGCAGTCACCAAGGCAAAAAGGGGACACAGGAAAGAAGATACAGAAATTCACAAGAACCTGTAAAGCAAAGAGAATACACAAGTTAAACCACAAAGCTTCTGAAAACATGAACACATGATGAAATGGCATTCTAATCACTACCATAATAATTTTGCAAAATAAAGGTATTTGATTAATAGCTTTCCCATTATACATTTATGTAAATGTGCTGTTTTCCTACATTTTTCTTCAGTGTACTATTCAATTAAATTATACCCCTCACAGCTATACTGAAATTTAATGTGCAAATATAATCGTCCATAAAGACAATACTCAAAATGCAAAGAGTGCCAACTGCCTGCAGCAATCTCTTGATAGATGGGTGTAAAAATCAGCTTAATGAAATATTTCTGCAGTCACTACTGAATTCTTAATCACACCATTCATTCTATAATTAAAAATACAGTTACATACACATACTTCTTGTGTTGAGCCCCAAACTCAACAAGGCACTTTAAAATAAAGTTGATTAAAGGTGGAGTTATTTACAGAGATTTTATTTAAAAGGGTACTCGGCAGCATGTACACAGCTGTAGTGGTCTTTATCTACAACAAAAAGGCTGCAATGATGTAACATTGGGAAGGATGTTCATACTCAATGGAAAGGTTTCCCTAGGTTATCCTGCCTTTGTATCTACAAGCTGCATTTGAACATTCGCAGACATACTGCCTCCATAGCCTCCCTTGGACTGCATTTGGTTCTGAATGGAGCTCACCTACAGAAACAGGAGAGGGAAAAAGGACAGAACAAAACAGGTCAGTGCATTATGTATATTCAAGGAGCGTTCCCGAAGCAGCCTTGCTGGCACTTTTACATCTGCGATACAGGCAAGCAACTTGGCAGGAAAGATGAAGGATGAACTAGTGCTGATTAATGTTATTATTTTCCCATCTTCCACAAGGCAATTGGTTGATACCGCCTTTCTTCGAAGCAAGAGACTTGGTTAGTCTCAAGAAAACAAATCAAGTCTCTTGCTGCTATTCTAGTATCTTTCCAGTGCTTCAAATACAGCCAAGCCTGTACATTTGGCTTCAGGTTTGAAGAAGAAAAGAGCTCTTTGCTGTGAGAAATGACAAGAGTGAAATTAACAAGAGTGTACCAGGAGAGAGATCTTGATTGTTTTTAACAACAAATATCTGCATTACAGGATAGTTAGCAAAAGCACAGCTTTGTAACCCTACTGCACAATTGCAAATCATTTGATTGAACACAACTTCCTGAACAAACAGGAGACCCTTTAGATTAATGTTTGTAGTAATGGTAGTTTAGAGAAAAGATGTATTCTATTCCCTTCAACTTCTCCTACCCCTTAATAAATCTCCTGTTGAAAAAATGGGGGCAACCAATGTACAAATTTATCTAGGTTTACTTGAGGGCATTTTAAAATTGAAATAAGTTCAAGACAACAAAATGATTTGCAGTTTTTAATCAATAAAAGCCCAGTGATGTCAGAGCATGAATCAAAATATTCACATCTTTTACCTCTTTAGAGCAACAGAGACAAATTAGTATTATAGTGATAGCTTTTATTGGACCAACTGATCTGAAAGCTTGCATACCTTCACCAACTGTAGTTGGTCCAGTAAAAGATACCATTTACTACTGTGTCTCTATTGTCTATATTTGGGACCAACACGGCAAACCCTATTTTCTCTACACCTTTAGAGCAGACAGTTGCAATATTACGAAAAGCCAGGAGAAGCTCTCCATATACACCAGACACACAAAAATAATACACTCTCCTTCTTGTACTCACTCCTTTGTGGAAAACACAAAGGCATATCAGTCTGAAGTTTATTTGGTCATGCAACAATGTAACAAATTCAGTTACAACCCTCTGCACTCTATTGCTAGGAACTGTCAGAGGCCAAAGGTCCACACTACATTCCCATTTCAAAAACACAACAAAATTCTCATGGGTGGGGGGGAAAAACAATTCGATTTAAGGGAATATGGAACTTTTAATGCTGCAAATCAGGAAAACGGAGAGTTACGGTTAGGTCAAATCTCACACATAACTAATGCTGTCCTTTGTGATTTTCGTTTCTGTAGTGAAAAAAGTGATAATAAAAACTGGAAGTCTGGTTATGACAGTCTTAATTCATGCTCCATGTTACAAGAAACTATCTGCAGCTTTAATACATATTTTACCTAGTATGTGATGTTATGGTATCTTATAATGCAAATGCAAATTTGTATATGCAAATGTTAGAAGCCTAAAAAGTAAGATGGGAGAATTAGAGTGTATGGCGCTAAACGAAGATCTAGACATTATAGGCATCACAGAGACATGGTGGAACGAGGATAACCAATGGGACACTAATACCAGTGTACAAAATATATCGGAATGACAGAGTAGATAGAGTTGGTGGTGGGGTGGCTCTATATTGAAAAGACAACACTAAGTCAAGTACAATTAAAATTTTAAAGGATGCAAACTGTTCCCTAGAATCAATATGGATAGAAATTTCAGGTATAAAGGGGAAAAGTATTGCAGTAGGGCTATACTATCGTCCCCCTGACCAGGACGGAGAGACTGATAAAGCAATGCTAAAAGAAATTAGACAGGCTGCTAAAGTCGGCAACATAATAATAATAATAATAATGGGTGACTTCAATTACCCCTGTGACAGGCCCTGCAGTGTGGAGTTCGTTGCCTGGCCCCCCAGACCATCTTACAGCCCCCCTCCCACTCCACGAAGAGGAGGGTGGGGCCAGAAGTCCCTCCTCTCCTGAAGTGTCATCAGCGGGGAGGTTAAAGCCTCGCAGTGACCCGGTGCCGCTGCAGGCCATGCGCCTAAAGGCACGGCCCTTATGGAGGCCCTTAAGAAGACCTGAGGAACTGGAGGTGGTTATGTTGCTGGTTTTAGTACATTTTGTGTTGTATGTTAGTTTTTAGGAATGTTTGTTGTACCACTTTTTAATTCAGTATCTCCTGGAGATATTAGAGATTTGTCTTAGGGAGAACTCAGAAACTGTAATACATTAGGGCCGGGAAGTATATTATTTGTGTTTTAAAGGGTTTCGGTGGGGATGGGGTGTGTCTACTATGGGGGGGCTGGGGAGAATGGGGCCACTTCCCTTGGTGAGAGGAGGGGAGGCGACCCTGGGGGATGGGGCTCTCCCGAGGGGGGGGGGGGCTTATGTNGAGAGGAAGGGAGGTGACCCTGGGGGATGGGCTTCCCCATGGGGGGGGGGGGCGTATGTTAGGTAGGGGGGAGGAGGAACTCCCAGTGAGAGGGGGAGATCCAGGATGGGGTGGGAGGGTATATGGGCTAGGGGTATCCAATTATATTTTATTGTGAAGTCAAAAGGCTATTACAAAATAACATAAGCACAAAAGCCAAAACACAAAATAAAAACAGCAACATCCAACATACATCAACTTACAGTGGAACCCAAATGGGCTTTCCTAATCAACAAATAAATCTGGCAAAATTTTGCAACTGATCTAGACATTTCAGAGTCGATATGGTTGAGAAAGGTCTTAGACAAGGCACCCAGATCCTGAGGGCCTACAAAAAACCGGCCCAGGAGCTCCCGTCTGAGGCCACTAAGGGCTGCACATCGGAAGAAAATGTGACTGCAGGAATCAGGCTCCTGCAGCTCACAGAGCTGGCAAACCCTCTCATGCCTCGGGACCCCCTTATATCTCCCCTCTAACAGGGCCGAGGGGAAAACATTACACCTGAAACAGGTGAAGGCCCTTCTTCGTCCTGAGTCCAGCCAAGAAAATAAATAAATGGTACTTGGACAGGAGGGGTCGGCCATAGGACATTTGGGGGCAATTTCCTGGGCAGCCAACAAAGCCCTCTCATTTTGAGACTCCTGGTCCAACAAACGCCTCTGTATGAGAGACAAGGAACCAGCAAGGCCAACATGGCCCAGAGAGTCACAAGAAAATCCCAGATGGTTAAGTTCCACCTCTATTCGGCCTGCCCAGGAGCTGTGAAGCCCCTCGGCCACTGCCAGGGCCAGAAGAGAGTTATCCTGGGGTGGAAACAGATGTACCTTCACCCAGTAATTCAGGAGTACCAGCAAAACCCTAGACTTAAAAGATGTGCTAAAGGTTTCAAGTCTCAAAATCACCTGTGGGGTTCCCCTAGGGAGCCCCAAAACCGAGCGCAGCATTTGGTTCTGAATGGGTTCCAGGTCGGAGAAAAAAGCGAAACCCCAGGCAGGGAAGGCACAGAGGCACTGAGTAATGACTTTGGCTCGAAAGAGCCGCAGTGCCGGCACAACCAATCTCCCTCCACATTTTGAGAAATAGCTAAGAATAGCGGCCGAGGATCTCCTAGCTTATAGTCTCACCGCCTTCATATTTATTTATTTATTTTATAGACTTCTACCCCGCCCCTCCTGCCATGCAGCTCGGGGCGGTTCCCAGCTCGAGGAGGAAGCAAAGGTAACTCCCAGGTACTTAAATACTTTGACTTGCTCAATAGTATTATCTCCAATCCTCCACTGATGGGACTTTTGAGGGCCCCGGCGCCCCATTACCATAACTGGTTTTCCTAAAGTTTATTCAGAGATCCTCCCCTTCACAATAATCCCCGAAACATTGCAGCGCTCTCCTGAGTCCCACTAGGGTCTGAGAGAGTAAGACCGTATCATCGGCGCACAGCAGAGCCTGAACCCTCCTGGCACCGATCTGGGGAGCGTGGGTATCTGTTGCCTTCACAAAGGAAATCATGTCATTAAGGAAAAGATTAAATAGTACTGGGGCCAGAAGGCAACCCTGCCTAACTCCACGATGTACCGGGACTGGCTTGGTTAACGAATGGGCGAAAGCGGGGCGTATTCTGATTATTGCAATGTACCTTGATTAGTAGAAAAATTAAGCATGGGTCCATTGAAGTAGCCCTCAATTTAAACCATAACCTTTCCCTGTTGACAGAGTCGAAGGCCATGCTAAGATCAATAAAGCCTAGGAAAAATTTGCCCTGTTGGCCAACATATTTCTCAGCCAGGAGACAGAGGACAAATATCTGATCCAGAGTGGATTTCCCATTCTGGAAACCCACTTGCTCAGTTTCCAAAGAATTAGTCTCCCCTACCCAAGTCAAGACTTTCCCCAGCAAAAATCTGGTGTAAAGCTTCCCTAGCACACTAAGAAGGCAGATAGGGCGATAATTCCCCAGAAGAGAGGGATCGCCCTTCTTAAAAATTGGAACCACAATACCACTCAGCCAAGCCTTTGTCATCTCCCCTGACTCATTAATCGAGGAAAAAAAGAGGGGCCAAAAAACTGGCCCACCTTTCAGGTTCGCACTTTAACAACTCAGGTGGGATGAAATCTTCACCAGGGGCCTTCCCTGCACGAAGCTTAGAAATGAATGTAATAATTTCTTCTCTAGATACTGAGGGCCAGGCTGGCAAGCTGTCCCTCGAGGGCAAGCAAACCGGGCCCTCCGCGGGACCAAAAAAGATGTTAGCATAAAAATCCACCCAGACCTCTGGTGGGATGTTATGTCCCAGACCGCTGGTCCTAGTTGGGTGGATAAGGTCCCAAAAAAACCTTTGGTCATTCTGAAGGGCAGCCTTCTGCAGCTGGGCCCATCCCAACTTCTGAGCAGCCAATCTTTTGGACGATACCAGGAGGCGATAGTCTCTTCTCAAGGACTGCAGGGCCTTCCTGACAGGCAAGGAGGCATCACTTCTCAGTCTATTTGTGAGCCGGTGCAATTTGGCTCTCATTAAGTGGCAATCCTTTTCAAACCAGGGGGAGTATTTCACCTTCCCAGGGACCACAGTTCTCTGCGTCACTAGCAAAGGGAGTAAAAGGGCCATCAGTCCCTCAAAAGCCACCAGATGGTTATCCCCAGTCATGATTCTACCAACAAGCACCTCGACTTCCTTCCCCCGAATAAATTCCCCCAAAGCTAGTTTTAAATCCTCAGACCGCTTAATACGAGAAAGGCCCATCCCAACCTCTCCTATCTCAGTCTCCAGCATTGGCCTTCCAAAGGGGTCTGCTAGTAACAATTCAATTGGGAGAGGATTAGTTTCATATTTTGGGATTACAGAAAAATCTAGAATAATGGGGGGAAAAAGGTCTGATACCAAGAAGTAATCAATCGTGCTAGAGCCCTGGACTGAGTGATAAGTGAAGTCCCCCTCGGGGTCCCCCCTCGAATGACCATACAGAACCAATAGCCCAAACCCGGCCATAAAGTTTTCCAAGCAGCCAGCCCCAGGGCTGACTACAGTGTCCCTAGAGAAGCGGGTACACAGGGGATATTCTGAGTCATCCAGTCTAGGAGGAACCTGCCCAGAAACTGGTGCACCCAGCCTGATGTTAAAATCGCTCCCCAAGAGTATTATGGCCCCAGGATAGGAGCAACAAGCCCCAAACAACATCCCACTGACTTTATCCCAAAAGTCAGGCAGAAAAAAGGGGGAGGAAGGGGGGGGGGGATAGACATTCCCCAACAACACCTCTGTCCCAGAAGGGAGCACACAATGAAACAGGGCAAAATTAGCTCCTAGCGAGTCACACAATGTGACCTGGGCACGCAAAGCCGAAGAAACAAGGACGGCAAGACCCCCAACTAGGCCTGTCAGGGTGAGCAGGGGGAAGGGCATTCAAACAGAACACTGAGAACCCCCTACATACAAACTCAGCTAAGGCCCAAGTTTCCTGCAATAATATAAAGCTGTAATCAGCCAAAAAGGGGAAAAAAATCAACATCATGACAATGGGACTTCCACCCAGAAACGTTCCAACTAAGAAACCTAAAGGTCGTAGAGCCCTTAGCGTATTGTCATTGGCCTGATGGTAAATGGGGCATGGCCGGATGGAGTGATCCATCCCCAACCTCAGCACTGCCCAAATGCAGATAGGTCTTTAGAGATTTGCCACAACAGGGGGGCAAAAAAGGTGCTAGTTCTAACACAGTTGTAGAAAGGGATTGGGCAAGGGAGTCACGCCTCCCAAAAGTCCTTGCACCCCCATGTAGCTCACCGGCCACTGGGGCTATTGGAGAAAGGGATCTAGAGAGTGGAGCAACCTCTAAGGGTAGGCTGACTCGTTGGCTACTCATTAGGCCAAGGGGGCGAGAAGGCAAGGCACAGAGGGTTTGGGGCCTAGCACCACCAACTCCTTCTACCAGGGAGGAGGAATTCGGCGGGACAAAAGAGGACAAAACATTCTTGGCAGCCAATACTGGCCTCTGCCCTTTATCAAAAGAGGGGGAAGAATGAGAAAGCTTCTTCCGTATCTTAAACTCCCCCAGATTTTTGGACAGGGATCCAAACTTATCCAAGAGAACCTTTTGTCCCTCAGGGGGAAAGGTAGGCACAAGATCCGAGCAAGGGGAGCACGGCCAGCTGTCCTAAGAGGAACCGGTCCTGGAATCAAAGGGTCAATTTCCATACTCCCTCCTGCAGAGCAGCATGGCAATGAGCGCGCCACGCCAAGGTCTCTAGGGGAGGGCTGAGTCTCAGCAATAGAACGGCTAGGCACGAGGCCGGAGGCCCTGAGCAGCACAGTCATCACAGACTGGGGGGCGCGGACAGTACCCTCTCCCCCCAAAGCGGCCAGCTCTCGACCCAAAAGCCGGCCCGGAGAGGAGCATCCCACATGGGGCAGGACCGCTCCGGTTACCCCCCTAAGAACCTGCAAACGCAGAGGCCAGGGTCAATCGGATCTGCCCCGGGCCCCTGGGGTTGGAAGTCATGCTTAGCCATAAGAAAACTCTCAGGGTCCATCTGAAAAACTCTGGACACAAATATGGCTTTACAATTTAACACCATCAGACTTCCCAAAATCCGAGAAACCCAGATCGAGTCAAACAGAATATTTATCACCCGACGGTCTTTGGGGCTGGAGATAATATCGACAGAAATGATGTTACGTCTAGTAATGGGTTCATGAATTAAAAGCCGTAGGTGTTCCGCCACATCGAGCGGGGTACTCCAGAGCGGGAAAAGCCCAGACGCCAAAGGGAATATTGTCAAATCAAATTGCAGGGGGAGGCCCTAAAAGGCACCAACCTCTCCGAACCTGCTAACCCAAGGCCCTCGGGCCTAATGGGGAAAGGCTTGGCTTTCACTGGGACAGCTGTGGTAGAAGGCAAAGGGCTATTAATAGGACAATGAAACCCAGGACCCACCTTTCCCAACCCCTTCAAGGGGGGGGGGTTATCACAGCCTGCCTCAAATACAACAAAATCCCTCATATGATCATGCTGTACCCCCAGATCACCAGTAGGGCGCACATCTCAGCATAGATACAGATTCAATGCCTCCGCCTTCTCATTGAGTTGGTTCAGCTGGGCAAACATAAATTCCAGCGTTTCTGTATTCCTCTCTACATTCTTAGAGAGGAAGCTGGACAGGCCAGCCTCCTCGCCCGCTACCTGGAGGCTATGAGGGGATATCTGGGTACCGGAGGGTTAAGGGAGTTAACAGATCACATACTTCACCCCCCAGCAAGGTGCATGATGAAGACAGAACCGAGAAGCGGTTCCCAGTAGGGAGATCTGTCAGCAGTCCAGTCTTAACAGCCAACAGCCAACAAGTCAGTGGGTGAGCTCACCATGAAGCTTTCCATTCTTTGCTGCTTTAGCAGTTTATCCGGCAGTGGGGAAAAGATGGCAGTGTCTGCCCTAGTACGTTTAGAATTCTTCATAGCCATAGATAGGTATCAGCTGGGAAAGATGCCTAGCAAGCCTGGCCTGCGCCTAAGGCCGCGCACACAAGGGTGCGCCCTTGCACGTGCAGCCCTTAGGCGCGCGGCCCATGGTCCATGCCTACGGCGCTGCCGCAGGCAGGGCACCTCCTTTTCAGTCCGCTGCCCCCTGGGTCGCAGGTGTACCCAATCAGGCTCTCTCCCACAGGCTCTCTTTATGGGGCAGTTCTTCCACTCCCGGCTCCTAGCCCCGCTCCCAGCAATCGCCTCACAGGTACCCGATGTGAAATGGAGCTGTCACCAGCAGCAACTCCCAACACACTCAGGCCCAGTCTCCTTTACTCCTCCTAGGGGCAGGGGTATGGAGGGGGGGGGGCGGAAGCAGACTCTGCTGCCTGGTGAGACGGGGAGGCACTGTCTGAGGGATAGGGTGGGGAGACTCCCTGTGAGAGAGGGAGTCTTGGGGGGGGAATGGAGAAGGTTGGGGGTGGGATCTCCCTCGCAGTCTGGGCAGAATGGCCAGGGAACGAGGGCTGGGGGGACAACCGGGGATGGGTGGGCGGGCATGGCCATTGGGGTCGTGACGGGCCAGAGGTGATATGGTCTCAGGGGGGGAAGAGGGGGAGTGGTCAGGCAAAACAGGTGATTGGTGCACGTCCCACTTATTCCCCCCCCAGCAGATGAACATGTGGATCTTGGTCAGGGGGCCCTCGGCCTGGTTTTGGCACTGTTAAACGTAAGGTCGGTGGCGAACAAAGCAACAACAATCCAGGAGGTGATCCTGGACTGTGCCGCCAATCCCGCGTGTATCACAGAAACCTGACTGGACAATGAATCGGGGCCTATCCTGGCGATTTGACGGGGGACAGTTTGGGAGTGCTGCGGGTATACCGTGCACCTTCCAGTACGGCGGCCTCCCTGCATGCTCTGGCAGAGGCAGTGTCGGAAGTGGTGTTGTGGTGCTCCAGGACAATAGTCCTGGGGGACCTCAACATTCACGCCGACGCTTTGTTTGGGGGAGCCGAGCATGAGTTCATGGCCGCCATGGCAACCATGGGCCTGTCCCAGAGGTTCAACGGCCCGACACATCTTGGAGGGCATACCTTAGACCTTATGTTCTGCACTGGCCTTGAGGCAGGTTCTCCGTTAATGGGGGAGATATCAACTGTGCCCTTGTCATGGACGGATCATTACCTCCTACAGACCTCTCTTCTAGCACATGTCTGCCCCCAGCAGGGTGCAGGACCTATTAGGATGGTCCGCCCCCAGAGGCTGATGGACCTGGTGCAGTTTCTAGGCGCTCTGGGAGAGTTACCCTCTGACCTTGATGACCATCTCATCAATGACCTCATCAAGCTATGGAATATCTTGCTGACTGAGGTCATCGATCAAACGGCTCCCAGGTGTCCGCTGCCCAAGCGGCAGCCCCGCAGACCTCCTTGGTTCTCTGAGGAGCTGCATGTCCTGAAGCAAGAGGGGCGATGGTTGGAGCGACGGTGGTGTCGATCTCGCACTGAAGCTGACAGATTGCGACATAAAGGCAGTTTACGATCCTATGCCGTGGTTATGCGGATAGCAAAGAGGGAGTCCTTTGCTGCACTCATAGCAGCCACTAAATCCCGTCCAGCAGAGCTGTTCCTGGTGGTGCGGGGGCTGGTCAGTCCAGCCTCCCTCAACCCGGGGGTTGAGTCATCTCCCATCTGCTGTGACCTTTTCGCGGATTATTTTGCGGCTAAAATCGCTCGTATTCACCAAGACCTCGATGCCGCATTTAATACAGTAGAGGAGATGGAGGCTGTAGAAGCCCTAGCTTGTCCGATTTTATGGGATCACTTTCAGTCGGTGACACCCGCTGACGTGGTGGGGGTGCTTGGGGCTGTTTGAGCCACCTCTTGCAAATTAGATCCGTGCCTGTCCTGGCTGGTTAAGAGCTGCCGGGAGACATTGGGGCCAGTGCTGGCCGGCATGGTCAATGCCTTCCTACGGGAGGAAAGCCAAGTTGTCTCAAGGAGGCGGTGGTGCGGCCTCTGCTTAAGAAACCATCGCTTGACGTTGACTCCCCTGCCAGCTATCGGCCTGTCTCTAACCTTCCCTTTTTAGGGAAGGTTATCGAACCGGGTAGTGGCTCAGCAGCTCCAGGGGCATCTTGACCATGTTGGTTATCTTGATCCTTTGCGGTCTGGCTTCCGTCCAGGTCATGGCACTGAGACAGCATTTGTGGCCTTGGTGGATGACCTTTGCCGAGAAAAGAACCAGGGTCGATCGACCCTATTGGTCCTTTTAGATCTTTCGGCAGCATTTATTTATTTAAAAAATTTGTATCCTGCCCCTCCTGCCATAGGCAGCCTGGGGCGGCTAACAACAATAAAATGCAATACAAATACAATAAAATACATTTGATACCGTTGACCACAAGATGTTGGTGACGCGCCTGCGGGACAGTGCAGGGGTGGGTGGGATCGTTCTTGAATTGTTCCGTTCATTCCTGACCGGAAGAACTCAGCGGGTGGTACTTGGTGATTATTTTTCATCTTACCGAGACCTCCCGTGTGGGGTCCCTCAGGGTTCGGTCTTGTCCCCTCTCCTGTTCAACGTGTATAGGCAGCCGCTAGCAAGGGAATCAGAGAGTTCGGGGTGAGGTATCATCAGTATGCTTATGACACCCAACTATCTCTCTCATTTTCGACCGACCCAGGCCCGGCTGTCTCGGTGCTTACCTGGTGTTTGGTAGCTGTGGGGGACTGGATGAGGGCTAACTGACTATAACTGAATCCTGACAAGATGGAGGTGATGCTAGTGGGTAGGTCAGTGGAGTTGACAGCTTCATCGATTGATGGAGTTTGCCCTCCGTTGACGTCCCAGGTGTGGAACTTGGGGGTGCTCCTTGATGCGCAGCTCTACCTGGATCTCCAGGTGGAGGCTGTGGTGAGGAGTGCCTTCCGCCAGTTACATCTGGTGCGGCCGCTTCGGCCGCTGGTTTTGGTTCTGGACCTGGCCACGATCATCCATGCTTTTATTATGCCCCTGTCGTGGACGGATCATTACCTCCTTATGACCAGTCTCTTACTACGTCATCCCCAGAAGGAGAAAGTACCAGTTAGGATGGTCCACCCTCAGAGGCTAATGAAACCTCAACGGTTCCAGGAGGCCCTGGGGGAGTTAACCCTGGACTCTGCCAGCCGTCCTGTGGATAAACTCGTCCAGGCTTGGAACATCTTGCTTGGGGAGGCCATTGACAGGGTGGCTCCAAGATGTCCCCTCTCTCGACATCGCAGGGCCCCTTGGTTTACTGTGGGGCTGCGAGGTATGAAGCAGGAAGGCAGGCGACTAGAGTGATGCTGGCGTCGGACTCGCTCTGAATCCGACTGACTTTTCTGTAGGGCCCATTTGCGGTCCTGCTGTGAGGTTGGCAAAGTAAGAATTCTTTGCCACCCTCATAGCATCTGCAAAGTCGCGTCAAGCAGAGCTGTTCCAGGTGGTGTGGGGCTGGTCAGTCCAGCCTCCCTCCGCCTGAACGGGGACTTGTCCCAGGCCTGCTGTGAGATGTTTGCCATCTACTTTGCAGACAAGATCGCTTGGATCCAGAGCAACTTCAACACTGGATTAGAGACAGTAGAAATAGAGTGTGAGGTGATGGTCTGGGTCCATCTTTCTAGGATGAGTTTCAGGAAGTGATGCCAGCCGATGCGGTGGAGATCCTGGGGTGAGTGAAGGCCACTAGTTGTGAATTAGATCCTTGCCCATCCTAGTTGGTGAAAGCCTCCACGGAGATACTGGGGTCAGTGCTGGCGAGGATTATCAACGCGTCCCTTCGGCAGAGGAGTTTGTCCTCCGGTCTCAAGGAGGTGGTGGTGCACCCCCTGTTGAAGAAGCCATCTTTGGATGTGGACGCAATAACAAGATACCGACCAGTCTCTAACCTTCCCTTTTTAGGGAAGGTTATTGAACGGGCAGTGGCCCTGCAGTTCCAGGCTCACCTGGACAGCATCAGTTTTCTCGACCCCTTTAAATCAGGGTTTTGGCCTGGCCGTTGTACGGTGGTGGCCTTGATAGATGATCTCCGCCGGGAGATGGACCCAAGACTTCAACGTTACTGATCCTGCTAGATCTCTCGGCTGCATTTGATACATTGGACCATGCACTGCTGTTGAGACGGTTGCGTGACCTGGGGGGTCTGGATGGGACCACCCTTAGTTGGTTCCAGTCATTCCTCTCGGGGAGGACCCAGCGGGTGGTCTTGGAAGTAGAAACATCTAGCCCCTGGGCCCTGGACTGTGGCGTTCTGCAAGGTTCAATCTTGTCTCCTTTATTATTTAATGTATACATGCAGCCCTTGGGGGAGATAGTGAGAGGGTTTGGTGTGCATTGCCACCAATACGCTGATGATATCCAGCTTTACCTCTCTTTTTCAGCTGACCCAGGCCTTGCCGTCTCCGTGCTATCTCAGTGTTTGGAGGCCATGGCAGAGCAGACTGAGGCTCAATCATGATAAGACGAAGGTGATGGTGGTGGACTGGGCGGGGGAGGTGGTGCCCCCTCTTGTGGAGGGGGTGCGCCCCTCCGTGGCTCAGCAGGTTAGGAGTCTGGGGGTATTACTGGACGCGGGTCTCAGTCTACATCAGCAGGTGGACGTGGTGGTGAAGGTGGCTTTCCGCCAGCTGTATCTGGTGCCGAGGCTGCACCCGTATATCTCCAGATCCGACCTGGCCACTTTGATCCATGCCTTCATCACCTTGAGGCTGGACTACTGTAACACACTCTACGTGGGGCTTCCCTTGACGCTGGCCCGGAGATTGCAGCTAGTGCAGGATGCGGCGGTCCATCTCCTAACAGGGACGGGTTGACAAGAGCACGTAACACCGGTGCCCCGTGCGCTGCACTGGCTGCCTGTAATGTGCCGAGACAGGTTCAAGGTGTTGATGTTGATCTATGAGGCCCTGTACGGTCTTGGACCTGGATACCTCAGGGACCGCCTCACCCTCCGTGACTCAGGACGGACTCTCCGGTCCACCGGGGACGCCTTCTTGGAGGTCCCCGCGTAAAGTGGGGAACCACAATGGGGAGGGCGTTCTCGGTGGCTGAGCCCCAGGCTGTGGAACTCCCTCCCAGAGGAAGCACGTCTGGCCCCGAGTCTGCTGGCCTTCCGTCGGGCGTGCAAGATATGGCCGTTCTCCCAGGCCTTTGGAGGCAGGGAGGGAAGGGTGGGCTAAATTTTTGTATGGGGGTATTTTTAAATTGTTTTAAATATCGGTGTAGATTTTTATATTTTTTATATTGTGAACTGTTTATTTTATGTTGGAAGCCGCCCCGAGATGCTGTAGACATAGGGGGTGGCATATAAATGGAATAAAATAAATAAATAAATATTACCTCTTGTTTAGATCACTGAAACATGCTCTATGTGAGGCTACCTATGGTGATGGCTCGGAAGCTGCAGCTGGTGCAGAATACGGCAGCCCGGCTCCTGGTAGGGTTGGGCCGCCGGGAGCACATTACACCAGTGCTTCGATCTCTGCACTGGTTGCCAGTAGTCTTCCGGGCCCGATTCAAAGTGTTGATTTTAACCTATAAAGCCCTACACGGCCTGGGCCCCGCTTATTTGCGAGATCGCCTCACCCCTCGGGTTCTAGACTGGCCCCTGCGGTCATCCGGGGACGCCTTGCTGGAGGTCCCCCGGGTTTCCCGGGGTGCCGCGCAGAATAGGGCGTTCTCGGTGGCTGCACCGCACCTTTGGAATTCCCTCTCGGTGGGGGCACGTCAGGCCCCAGACCTCCCGGCCTTCCGTAGGAACTGCAAGAACTGGCTGTTCTGTCAGGCATTTGGCGAGGGGTAGGGTTGGGGGAGGGTTTATTTGTTTGTGTTTTTATGCGTTATGTTGTTTGAAAGTGTTTTATATTATATTTGTATTATGTTGTTAGCCGTTCCGGGCTGCCTATGGCAGGACAGAGTGGGATATAAATTATGTAAATAAATAAATAAATAATATTGATTGGGGGAATGTTTCCTTGGGGCGGGACGTGGAGGTCAAATTTCTGGATGGACTGCTTCCTAGAACAGCTGGTTCTGGAACCAACGAGGAGGAGGAGCTATTCTAGATCTAATCCTGAGTGGCACGCAGGACCTGGTGCAAGGAGTAACAGTGGCGGAGCCACTAGGCAATAGCGATCGTAATATGATCATTTTTTACATTATTTCTGTAGGGAGAAAGATAAACAAAGGTACAGCAGTAACATTTAACTTTAAAAAGGGAGACTACGACAAAATGAGGAAACTAGTTAAAAAGAAACTAAAAAGCCCAGTTGCAAGGGCTACAGGTTTAAAAGCACTCTTCTGGAAGCCCAGATTAAATACATCTCGCAAGTTAAAAAAGGAAGCAGAAGACCTAACGTCTTCCACTGTGGTTAAATGCGGAGGTGAAGGAGGCTATTAGAGCCCAAAAGGCATCCTTTAAGAAATGGAAGGCTAGTCCCAATGAAAATAATACGAAAGAGCATAGACACTGGCAATGAAAATGTAAAGTGTTAATAAGGCAGGCCCAGAGAGATTTTGAAGAGAGGCTTGCTAAAGAGGCAAAAACAAGCAACAAAAACTTTTTCAAATACATCAGAAGCAAGAAGCCTGCTAGGGAGTCAGTTGGACCATTAGATGACAAGGGAGTAAAAAGGGCGCTCAGGGAGGATAAGGACATTGCAGAGAAGCTGAATGAGTTCTTTTTGTCGGTCTTCACTGTGGAGGATTTTGGAGAGGTACCCACGCCAGATCCTTGCTTTGTGGTTGAAGAATTGGAAGAGGTGTTACAAATCAATGTGACGTTGGAGGATGTGCTAGGGCAAATTGACAAACTGAATACTAACAAGTCACCAGGGCCAGATGGCATTCACCCCAGAGTTCTGAAGGAACTCAAATATGAAATTGCAGACCTACTGTTAGTAATTTGTAACCTGTCACTAAAATCTGCCACTGTACCCAAGGACTGGAGGGTGGCAAATGTAACCCTGATATTTAAAAAGGGATCCAGAGGCGATCCTGGAAACTACAGACCAGTAAGCTTGACGTCTGTGCCGGGCAAAATGGTGGAAACCATCATTAAGGACAGAATTACAGGGCATGTTGACAAACATGGCTTAATGGGGAAGAGTCAACACGGATTTAGTAAAGGTAAGTCATGCCTCACTAACCTGTTGGAATTCTTTGAGGGTGTAAATAAGCATGTGGACAAGGGAGACCCAGTAGATATAGTGTACCTGGATTTCCAGAAAGCATTTGATAAGGTCCCTCATGAGAGACTCTTGAGAAAATTAAAAAGTCATGGGATAGGAGGTAGTGTCTTACTATGGATCAGAAACTGGTTAAAAGATAGAAAGCAAAGGGTAGGACTAAATGGTCAGTTTTCACAATGGAGAGATGTAAAAAGTGGTGTGCCTCAGGGATCTGTATTGGGACCGGTGCTGTTTAATGTATTCATTAATGATTTGGAAAAGGGTGTTAAGAGTGAGGTGATCAAATTTGCAGACGACACCAAGTTATTCAAGGTAGTTAAAACACGAGCAGACTGTGAGGAACTGCAACAGGATCTTACGACACTGGGTGCCTGGGCATCTAAATGGCAAATGAGATTTAATGTGGACAAGTGCAAAGTGATGCACGTAGGGAAAAATAATCCAAACTATGCGTACACAATGCTGGGTACTAAGCTAGGAGTTACCACTCAGGAAAAGGATCTGGGGGTGGTTGTGGACAATACAATGAAATCCACAGCGCAGTGCGCAGCAGCAGTCAAAAAAGCAAACAGAATGTTAGGAATTATTCGGAAGGGGATAGAGAATAAAACTGAGGATGTCATAATGCCTCTATACAAATCAATGGTGCGACCGCACCTCGAATATTGTGTGCAGTTCTGGTCGCCCCATCTCAAAAAAGACATAGCTGAACTAGAAAAGGTACAGAGAAGGGCAACAAAAATGATCAAGGGCATGGAAGGGCTCCCGTATGAGGAGAGGCTTGGTAGGTTGGGGCTCTTCAGTTTGGAGAAGAGACGACTGAGAGGAGATATGATAGAGGTCTATAAAATCATGAGTGGTGTGGAACTAATAAACAAGGAGCAGTTATTTACCCTCTCAGCTAGTACTAGAACTAGGGGACACTCCATGAAACTCATGGGTGGCAAGTTTAAAACAAATAAAAGAAAATATTTTTTCACTCAGCGTATAATTGGGTTGTGGAATCTACTGCCAGAGGCTGTGGTAAGGGCCAGTACTATAGCTGAGTTTAAAAGAGGTTTGGACAAGTTTCTGGAAGATAGGTTCATTAGCAGCTATTAGGCAGACAGGATCGGGGAACATGATGGGAGCTGGGAGGAACAACAGGGAATGGATCTTCCATTGTGACCTGTTGGGGTCTTCTCCCAAGCCACCGTGATTGGCCATTGTCAGACAGGATGCTGGGCTAGATGGACCATTGGTCTGATCCAGTATGGCACTTATGTTCTTATAAAGTATACAACTTATAATTTTATACCTGTACAGTAGCATTTTTTATTTTATTTTTTAATTTCATTTTTAATTTGTATCCCACACTCTCTCACCAAGGCGACTCGAGGCGGCGAACAACAAAATGAAAATACATAAGTATAACATACCATCAAAATAGGTCCAATACCATACAATTCAATTCAAAACAATAAGGCAAAACCCCTCACAATTCAAATACCATGGTTCTAACAATCAATCTAATAATCTAATTCAATTTAAACTTGACAAATTATACCACAGTATAGCATCCCCTCCCTAATCCCCCCACTAATTCTAGTAGCTAAGTCCATCTATCCACACTTCATCCACCCTCAACCCCCCTCCTGCTGCCACCAGGAAAGGAAAGGGAAGGTTCATCAACCCCCCATCCTCCTACTCTCACCAGGGGAGGGAGGGGAAACCCTTCAATATACCAGATCCTACAAAACCTACCATATACATAATACAAATAGGTACAGCATCCTATAAATCTATATAGCCAGGCCCAATAAACAACAGCCCATCATATCCACCCCACCTCATCACCATATCATCTCCAGCATTACATCATTTCCCACCTTACTTCCCATTCCTTCCTCCCCTACTACCAACAGAGGACCCACCTCCTCCTCCTCCCCCCCTGCTCTCACCAGGGGGGGGAACATCCCACTTCTAGCCAACTCCCCTTGCCATCAAACAGTAATGATGTTAAATCTCTGTTCTGGCCCCAGCCATCGTGCCCTGCTGAAGGCCATGCCCCTGGCACGGCTGCCGGCTGCCCCCTGTTCTTGTTGGGGCGGCCTGGAAGCAGGTACTGCCCAGCATCCCTGAAAGCTCTAGCGGAGCTGGTGTCAGAAGTGGTTTTGCAGTCCCCACAAGGACGGTGGTCCTGGGGGACTTCAACATTCACGTCGCTGCCAGCCTTGGAGGAATGGATCGTGAGTTCATCACCATCATGACAACCATGGGACTGTCTCAGGTGGTTATTGGCTTGACACACGATGGAGGGCATACCCTGGACCTGAGGTGGGGGATCCGTTGCTTGGGGAGGTGTCAGCTATGCCCTTGTTATGGACGGATCATTACCTCCTTACAGGCCGATCTCCTGGCGCATGTCTGCCCCTGGAATCGTGTGGAACCAGCTTAATTGGTTCATCCCTGGAGACTTATGGAACTGGATTGGTTCCGGAATGCTCTTGGGGAATTACCCTCTGATCTCGACGACTGTCCACTCGATGACCTTTTTGGTATACTCTGCTAACTGAGGCCATTGAATGAACAGCTCCTAGGCGTCTGCTCCCTGAGCATTGGCACCACAGGTTCCCTTGGTTCATGGAATATCTGCAGCGGCTGATGCATGAAGGGTGGCGGTTAGAGCGATGGCAGCACTGCACTCAGGCTGAAGCTGTCCGATTGCAGCATAGAGTTAGTTTAAAAGCCTATGCTGTGGCTGTGCAGGCAGCAAAAAAGGGGTTCTTTGCTGCTCTCATAGCATCCACAAGATCATGTCAAGCTGAGCTTTTCCAGATGGTGAGGGGGCTGGTCAGTACGGCTTCCTTCTGCCTGGAACTGGAATCTTCCAGTGCTTGCTGTGACACGTTTGTTGACGTTTTCCATGGACAAAATTTCTCATATTCATCACGACTTCACCGCTGCACTTGATGCAGTGAGAGAACCAAATATTCTGGAAGTCTTGCCTTGTCTGATTTTATGGGATCAGTTTCAGTGGGTGTCGCCCGCTGATGTGGAGGATGTCCTGGGGGCGGTTACAGCCACCTGTTGTGAACTAGACCCATGCCCATCCTGGCAGGTCAAGACCAGCCAGGAGACACTGGTGGGGGTGATCAATGCCTCCTTCAGGGAAGGCAGAGTGATGGGCCGCCTCAAGGAGGCGGTGGTGCGGCCTCTGCTCAAGAAATCATCACTTGACACTGACTCTCTTGTCAGCTATCAGCAAGTCTCTAACCTTCCCTTTTTAGGGAAGGTTATTGAGTGGGTGGTGGCTCAGCAGCTCCAGGGGCATCTCAAATCGTGTCAGTTTTGTGGATCCCTTGCAGTCCTGCTTTCGGCCATGTTTTAGCACCGAGACTGCATTTGTGGCTTTGGTCGACGACATTCGTCTAAGTTGGACCAGGGTCGGTCAACCCTGTTAAATCTGTCAGCTGCATTTGATACCGTTGACCATGAAATGCTGGTGACTCGCTTGTGGGACTGAGCCAAGATGGGTGGAATTGTTCTTGAATGAGAACTCAGCGGGTGCAGTGCTGGGGGATTGTTCTTCATCTCCCTGGGATCTCAGGTGTTGAGTTCAGCAAGATTCTATTATGTCCCCTCTCCTGTTCAACGTGTATATGCAGCCTTTGGGTGAGGCCATGAGGGGGTTTGGTGTGCAGCGTCATCAGTATGCTGATGACACCCAACTCTACCTCTCATTTTCAGCTGATCCAGGCCCGGCGGTTTTGGTGCCTATGCAGTGTCTGTGGGGGACTGGATGAGGGCGAGCCGTCTGAAGTTGAATTCTGACAAGACGGAGGTGATGCTGGTGTGTGTGTGTGTGTGTGTGTGGTGGGGGGGGAAACAGGGCTGAGGGAGTGGTGGCCCCCTGTCTTTGGGTTTGTCCCCCATTGGTCCCCAAGGTTCGTAGTCTGGGGGTGCTCCTCAATTTGCAGCTCCGCCTGAATGTTCAGGTGGCAACTGTGGTGAGAAGCGCATTCCACCAATTACATCTGGTGCGACGGCTTTGGCCGTATGTTTCGAACTCCAAACTGACCACCATCATCCATGCTTTCATCACCTCAAGACTGGACTACAGTAACATGCTCTACGTGGGGCTACCCTTGGTGACAGTTTGTAGACTGTGGCTGGTGCTCCGTTCTTTACACTGGCTGCCTATAATCCTCCAGGCCCAATTCAAGGTGTTGGCTCTGACCTATAATGCCCTACATGGCCTGGGCCTCGTCTACCCGCAGGACCGTCTCTCTCTCACACACACACACACACACACACACACACAACCTGGGCCCTAGGGTGGCCCCTGCAGTTGGTCAGGTCAGGAGCAACCTTCTCGAGTGGCTACTATGGGGAGGATGTTCTCGGTGGCCACACCAAGGCTGTGGAACTCCCTCCCAATGGAGGTCTGCTTGGCTCCGGACAGTCACTCTTTCCGACGACAGCGTAAGACCTGGCTGTTCCACCAGGCTTTTGGTGAGGGAGACAGGTGTTGGGTTGGGAGGGGGGAATTTTAGCTCCACTAATGTTTTTATATTGGTGAATTTTATATTTTATATTTATACCTTTACTTATATTTATTTATATTTTGTATGTATACTGCACTGGATGCTTTATATTGCCTGTGAGCCGCCCCAAGCTGCTATCAGCAGGCGGGTGCGGGATAGAAATGTACCGAAATAAAATAAAGTAGATTTTAAAAAAATCTCCAGGTATTTACTTGTAACAGACAGAGTTACGGCCATTAGACACAGACTTTCAATTGTCTGGGTTTATTATCTTAATTACTGAAATATTCTATACTAGTGTTTGGCCTGAAAAGGTCTCCTTTTCTCTTCAGTATTGCTTATAACTGGCCCATCATTACCTATGCATGTACATATATCTTTTGTATATGTCTTATACAAATTATTACTTCAAAAATATTTTCAATAAATTATCTTTGTAAAAAGCGTAAAATTTACTGCAAGTCATTAATATGAACTGAAGTCAGTAAGAGTACTATATGACAATGTCAAGATGATCTAAAGCCTGGATCTGACTGCCTTAACTCGTGTTCCATAATTTTAAAAGATGCCACAATATCACACACGGAGCCAAATATATAACTGGAGCTCCAGATGTTTAATTCTAAGATGGAGCTTGAGTTAAGGCTGTCATATCCATTTCAATCATCTTCACTTAGAGTCACATATACAGGAAGATTCATAGGTCATATACAGAGATGGGCAAGTGGCGGCTTGGGAGCCACACATGGCTGTCAGGCAGCTATACTGTGGCTCTTGCCAGAACTGGCTCCCTGGGGACATGTCCATAAGGTTCTTCAAGAGCAAGAGAAGCTTAACCGCCATTTCTCCTGGGGGCTGTGGGAGCAGAGGCAACATGCCCCGAGCCACTTTTGCTGCTGCATGAACCCGCTGGGAGCTTGATCTTTGACAGAAGGGGTGGGGTTTGGAGAGGCCAGGCTATGCTGTCGCTGGGATCAGGGGAGGCTGTGATCTATGTAAAGTGCCTTGTGGCTCTCTGGGATATGAACATTTTGGTATACGACTCTTGGGCCTGGCAGCTGTCATATACAGTAAGATAAAATAAGTATCTGATAAGTACCTAATGTTGTCAGTAAATTAATGTCTCGTATATTACAGGCTAGTGAATAAAGTAACATAAAAGGGCAGAGTTAAGGTGGCGTATGATGTGCAGCCTAACCTTAGCTTTTCACATTCATAGTGCTGAATTTTCATTGTACTCAGTGTTCTGAAATAGGGAGAAAGAGGCCAGAATGATCCAGCCAATAAATCCTGCAGCCTTGTTGAATATTAGTTATGCAGACACATAGGGATTAATCTCTCTTCCACCGACGTATCCCTCTCAGTCCCCATCCTTTCCCCAATATCCTTCTCTATTATGGTAAGGTATAGGATAGCTACTACCTCATTTTACAAAGTAACTAACAGAGAAGACACAAGGCCAAAAGGCCCTAGAACCTACAACATTAAATTCAAAGCTCAGTTAGTCATCCACACAGCTGAAGTTGCTACAATATTTTTAACAGCTGTTTCACTTAATAGGTAATATGCAAAGTCCTTCTTGATATCTTAAAAAGTGACTAACAGTTGTAGTTCAAGTGGCAAAACTTTGGAAAGAAGGTTGAGGTCAAGTCCAAAGTGTGCAAGTTTGTCTTACGTTAGGGGCAGTTATATATATTCCCTACTTAAAATAACTGTGTTTTTTTCCCAGCCAAACTCAGTGGGCTTGATCCCAAACCGGTGTGCACAGCTTGCATGTGGCTTGCACATGGGCCACAGTCTCGCCCACACTGGTGTATATATAATCTGTGTGACTTGCATGAAAGATGAGCATGCGTGGTTTGCGCGGCATGCAGCGTTTTGGACTCGAGCCCAATGTTAAGTGAATCAGCACACTAATTTATGCACATTTGATGGATAGGGCTTTTGTGCATACATGCATGCACGAAATCCCTCTACATGCTGGGGGGTGGGGTGGGGTGGGAATTCAGAGGGGACATTAGTTATAACTTCTAGAAGAAGCTGAAGACAGCTTTGATGTCATTCTAATAGTGCCAAAAGCAAAATTTGCAAGGTTAAAACTGAATGCTGGATGAACAGTTTTGCCTGAAAGCTAGCAGCATTAAAGATCTACCATTGCCATGTAGGACTCATTCTGAAATCCTTCTGATGCTAGGAGCTTACAATCACATTTAGACATGAACACAGAAGAATAAGTGGAGAACAATTAGATGAAAAGAAGAAAAAGGCAGGGAAAGTTCTTTACCAAATAAAGATCAGGGGAATCAGACTGGTCACTGATATGGAAGAGCTGAGGTTACATAAAATAATGGAGGGAGAATGATGAGAGGAGAAAGACAAAGTTAACACCTTTGAGAGAAATGTAAAAGTAGGCCCACGGAGATGGTAGATTTGCGATTAAGACTTTGTTCAAATGAACAAGGAAATAACCACAGACACGACACATTTTTGGACAGCAATGCAGGAGATTGCTATGACAGGAGTAATTGGCTTTCGTCTCACAATCTTTCTAGTAAGAGTGTGAAAATTATGTACAGACGCCAACGTTAAATCGCAGGGCAAAGTCCGCTTGTCCCAAGGTGTTTGCCTGAACAAGCATTAAGGAGGAAGAGGAGTGGGTAGTATGGGGTTAAAGATGAAGAAGAGGAAGGAAAAGCAATTAAGGTGCTGAGAGAGACCAGTGGGAGAAAGGTTTCATGCCATCAAAACAGTCTTATTGGCAGCAGCTGTGGGAACCAGAGAGTTTGCTAAAGGAGAGAAAAACCACAGCATCAGATGCAGAGGTTCTCAATACTTGCACAATTACGAGGGTCGATCAAAAAGTTTGTATTTTGAGTGCTAAGGAATTTAGATTTTGGCCTGAGATTTTTTTCTGCATTTAATATAGATCTTCTGAGGAATGTGTACCAAATGTTATAGTTTGCCTGTCATTCCTTTCTTTTTTACAAGCATTTGTGTGAAGCATATCAACAGAGGACTGGAAAATGGAGAAACCTGAACTGGTCACCAGAAAATTGCCATCCCCAAAGGTGTTCCTTCAGGTTTGGGAAAAAGCGGAAGTTGCTGGGGGCCAGATCTGGTGAATAGGGCGGGTGTTCAAGCAGTTCAAATCCAGCATCTCTGATGGCAGCCAGTGTCACTGCAGACATGTGGGCAGGAGCGTTGTCTTGTGAAAGAGCAAACCACGTTGCAACTTGCCACATCTTTTTTCCTTGATGGACTGACACAGTTTTCCAATTAACTGTGCATAATAGTGGTCTGTGATGGTAGACCCTCTCTCCAGGTAATCAATAAGCACAACTCCTTTAGCATCCCAGAAAACGGATGCCATGACTTACCGCGGAGGCAGTGTCATGAAATTTCTTGGGAGGTGGAAATTATGAGCGTTTCCAAACCATGTTTTGTCATTTGGTCTGTGGGTCAAAGTGATGAACCCACGTTTCATCCATGGTGATAAACAGATAAAAAGTCCTCCAGATTTTTTTTTTTAAAAACAATGCCAAAAGTGCTGTTGATCTTTGCAGTTGAGTTTGCTTTTGGATATCTGTCAACATTCGTGGCACCCATCTTGCAGACACCTTCCTCAATGTCAAGTGGTCAGTTAATATTGAGTGTGTACTGCCATAGGAAATGCCAAGAGACTCTGAAATGAATCTGACAATCAATCGAAGATCGTTCATGAAGAGATCATGCACTTTTGCAATCGTTTCCTCAGAAACAGACGTTGATGGGCAGCCGGAACGGACCGCATCTTCACACGAAACTCTGCCATGCCTAAGTTCTGCACACCACTTAACAGTTGAATAAGCTGTAGCAGAGTTCCCTAATATCTGTTGCATATCTGCATGCACTTCCTGAGGGGTCATGCCTTTCAAACAAAGGTATTTGATGACAGAACGCAGTTCAGTTTTCTCCATTTTCCGATCCACGGTTGCTTCACACAAATGCCTGTAAAAAAGAAAGGAACGATATGCAAACCATAACATTTGGTACACATTCCTCAGAAGATCTATATTAGATGCAGAAAAAAATCTCAAGCCAATATCTAAATTCCTTGGCAGTCAAAATACGAACTTTTGATGGAAACGTCTTCTTGATAAGACAACATATATTGCACTAGAACTTAAAAGTTAACTGGAGAGTTACAGGTTTAGCTGCTTCTGTAGGCAGAGCTTGTGTCATATGAATGAACAAAGTCAGAGGCAAAAATAAAATGGAAGCTTGCTCCTTTTGTATCCCACCCAAACCTAGTTTACCCCATCCCATCTGCTGTCCATTTCAAAAGCTTAATTCAGTTTTGAGCCTCAATCATCCCAGGCCATCAAGCAACCACCCCCATTTCTAGTCATTCTCCAAATGTCATGGAATGTTTTAGGGTGAAGTCAACAGCTCCGGTAACACTGGACTAGAGCCTGTCTTAAAACACACATAACACTAACTCCACTTTAACCCCGCTTTAACATTTCTTATGTATGGGTGAAAACAGACATGACGCTAACCACCCTTTAACCACCCTTGGTGGTTATGTATGCATGTTGCAGGGATGTATTGGTGCCCTATGCAGCCCTGAAACTTGCATAAATGACCACCAAGGGTGGTTAAAGGGTGGTTAGCATCATGTCTGTTTTCATCCTATGTTGCAGGGCTGTTTAGGGCACCAACACAGATCTGCAACATGCATAAGAAATGTTAAAGCGGGGTTAAAGTGGAGTTAGCGTTATGTCTGTTTGAGCAGCAGCAATAGCAGCACAAGGTATGGCCCTTCTGTTCCCTTGGTCCCCAGGAGGCTAAGGGGCATAATATTTGCATGAACAATAACTAGAGAAAAGAACAGAAAATATGAAACTTCAAAGAGAATTGCTTTAGCGTGTTTTCATGTATTCAGTGTCAGTTGCTCTTTAAAGATATCTTTCCTTTTTAATGCCTGCTAGCCTAACACACACCATATCTATTTTAGCCTATTTTAGTCACAAATGACTAGTTTCTATTAGGATAAAAAGGGACCTTCATTATTCAGTGTTTATCTTATGCATTTATATAGCTTCCACAACTTATTAGATGTAGCAAGTTACAGTTTATATATAAAGTTTGATCACAAGAAACTCCAGTTTATACTCCAGTTTTGAGCTAGTGTAAAAACTGAAATCAATAGGGTTATGCTGCCATAAAAATGGTGTAATACAACAATGAAGTCCTTGGACTTTAAAACATTCATGCATATCGTCTAAGACAACAGAGAATTTTCTTTGTACATATACACATACACTTACTGAATTCATTCCACTGAATAGGTCTCCAGACCCTACATGGGCCGTGTGAACAAAATTTGTTGGCTAGCCAATCATACTTCGATCAATCCGCCGTCGCCTTTTCTGAAACGCAGGGGGAAAAACAAGTGATTAATTTTTCTTAAAAAGTGTGAAATTAACGTTTTAAATTTAATGGTAACTGCCTTCAGTTTTTCATATTTTTTCAGTATAGAAGACCTAAGCCCAACATTTTTATTTATGCCCACAGAAGCTTACCATTTACAAAAGGCTACAAGATCCTTTTCTGTGTTTGGAAGACACTTGCCATTCTCTGCCATTGGGGGGGTGGGAACTCCACCGAACAAAGACAGGTGCTGGCTCTCAAGTCAGAGCCGTAAACGTCAGGGTGTCAATTGACCCGTGCTTGCTCAGGGGTGGGGACAGGCTTGGAGAGATGTCCGCTGGTGGTTGAGCTTCCAAGCTGGGAGTATGAATGATGCAGTGGGTTTTTAAGGTGCCAGTGAGAGAGAGACTGGAGAGAGGGGCAGGAAGAAGTCTCTCCTCAAAACACTCTAGGCTTTTCACCCTTGACTCTATGGTGCTGGCTGACCTGGAAGTGAGGAGGTTGCACCTAATTGACAGGATGCAGCCATATGGGCGCCAATTAGCCCAGATTCTCCCGGTGGTGTGCACGTGCTGTCCCTGGACTACACCATAGGTAGGAGTGGGTGTTGGCCATGTGGCGAGTGAGGGCTAACATCTGGCAGACTCCTAATAAACTGGCAGTGAAACCTAGCACTCACCCACCTAGCGTGGGCTATAGTCTTGTTCGTTTTTATCCATTAATACAACTCTATTTAACCATCCATGCTTCAGCACATTTAATCTAATGTCTCTCTAACAGACCCACACACGTAGCATTTTAAAGCCAGTTTTACCTCTCTGACATTTGGAGCTGCACACTCGGTGTCATATCACTCACTTTTGGCTTAGCCATCATTTTTCATGTTCCCATATGTGACTGTAGAGGTGTGTATATGTAGTTAAAGTTATGTTAATAGAGTAATTACTTAAACTATTGGGGAAAGCAGGAGTTGTGAGAGAGGGTTTGATTAGCCAAGCAAGAGCTGGTTTAAAAAACTCAGAAAAGGGTAGTTGGAAGGGGTAGATGAGAAGAAAGCCGACGAGATGGTGTGTGGAGAATAGACCACTCTGGGGACTGGGCTGTACACATTTTGGCTCACCTCAAGAGAGTTGATGGATGAGATTCAACCTGGGAGCAGTACCAACCAACCAATCTGTGGGACATTGTTGGAGAACAGAGGGAATAGGCAGAGAAATCTCAAAAACTTGAGAATGACTTGGCAGAGGAAATGAGCCTGAGACTGAAAGCCAGGGACTAAGGAACCAACAGGTAAAACTGTAACCACCCAGAGGATACTAAGAGACTTTCTTACTAGGCCAGAAAGAGACTTAAGTATCACTTTTACTATGCCAGATGACACAGACAGCCTGATGTTATGCTGAAGTTTATAATTAAAAAAAGATATTTCCTGTTTGGTTTTACTACCACTGTGGTTATAGCTTCTTTTGGGAGCAAAAGGGATCTTTTAAGTCTGGAAAAGGGGCGGCCGGGGGGGGAGGGGGGGGGAGAGAGAGAAAGAAAACAGGTGACTGTCTCATCACACCATATAAAGTAACAATTAACAGAAGTCCTATCCTGTCCCCAGTACAAAGTCATACACTTTGTGAGAGTTCTATGGGTAGATCCCAATTTATGTGGGGGTAAGGCAATGTCTACTAGATGTCAGATTCCCTCTAAACACATCCCTTTTCTAATATTTTAGAATTATGCCAGTCCTCACAGCATGACATAAAATCTTGAGACTAAGTTTCCATGCTTCACAGGGACATGCTGTCTCAACTTTATTAAACTACCAGGCAAGGGAGATATCAAGGTCAGCTGAGTCGGGGGTGAGGACCTTCAGGGTGGGGAGGCATGAAAGCAGCAATCCCCCCACCTCCAGCAACCTTCTTCCTGCCCAGAGCAGCAGCAACCTCACCAGAAAGGTGTGTGAGGACAAAATGTCAGAACAAGCCTGAACTCTAAAAAGTGCTTTCTTGGCCGGGCCCTTTGAAAATACCTAGAGAAAGCCTCAGAGTGGGTGGGGCACAGTTCCCTACCCAGGGTCACTGTTCCCTACCCAGCCCAATCTAAAAATTTCCCCTAGCAGTGCTCAGGTCACTTGCAAAGGGTCCTACATGAATTCCAGGGCTTGGGCTCAGCTGAACCCTCCTCTTTCCAAAGTAGCTACCCTCCTGGTTGGCCACACTCTGGACCTTCTAATGTCAACAATGAAACATAAAATACAACTGCTTAACCTGACCTTAGACAAAGTCTTCTGCTCTCTCTGTAAAGTTTTACTTTATCATATATTTTAAGAAGGATCAGCATCTTCTACTTTTGGTCTGTGACAAAATGCTAAGCCTACCCGGAGCTCTGGGTGAGAGTTTACATCTCTCAATCGTGGGGCTCACTGCTGTCAAAACATGGCCCCAGCTGAGTCACTGTGAATCAAAGCCACAGTTGGAAGAACACATCACAGGCCATGGACTACAAATTCAAGATATTTCTGGAATCAAATCAAACCCATAACAAATATGCATTATGTAATATATCCTGGCCTTCTCGAGTTAAATGGCTAAGCAGGGTTGCTAAATCTTATTACAAAAGTCATAAATAAAACATCTCCTTCCCTCTCCAAAATACTGTAAAGATCAGCCTGGAACAAATTACAGTGCAACAAAATAGTGAGGTACACAGAACAGACCAATTTCACAAAAATAAATTAACCAAACAAAAACTATTGTTACAAAGTATTTTCTTATACATTTTTCAGAGTTTCCAAGGGAAAGTGTGTTAGAGCTACATATTTTACACTTGAGCCTTCCATATTTATAATTTAAAAACTAAAACTATTTTGCCCTTCTGACCTAATGCTTTACTCTTGAAAAGAGGGACAGCAAAAACTATAAGCCAATTTTCAGAATATAGACATTATGATGCAGTAATGACCTATTTATGTGTACGTTAGCTACCATTTTTCAGTATATATTAAATAAAGCTAGAATTGCGTATACACAGTAGTCAAAGTGGATTACTGTTAGAGGCTGATTAGTGCTTTTTTCAAAAAGCCAGTATTGCATTCATAAAGTTTACTGGATGTTTGAAGTAGAATGCAATCTTCATATCATGAAACATCAAAGGTCTCTTTCTGGCTGATTGATACTAAGCATCTAGAATGGAGGCTGTAATTAACTAGCAGAAAAATATCACTATAATAAATACAAACCACTCTAGGCTTTTACTCAGGAACCAGTAATTATTCTTCATATATTATCCATTAAAATTCTGTACGTGGATAAAGTCTAGCTACAGGCCCTGGTGGTGATTTTACTTAATTGGAATTTTGGACAATATTCTGGGGGAAGGAAATTTGTTGTTTCCAAGTGTAATTATATTAATGAGTATATATTAATATAAACTAAATAAGAATTTACTGAATTGAGAAGAGTTACTTGTGATTTACACTGGAGTCATGACCATTACCTCTGATGCTAGCACTCCCAATGATCAAGGAGTTCTGGTAATGATTATTGCAAAAGCAGCATTATCCACCTCCCAAGAAGCTAATCCAGGAGGAGTAGTACTCCTTTGAGCAGAAACACAACTTAATTTGGAGAGCCATTTTAGGGGCAGAACACATCTAATTTATTATTTTCTTTGGAAAGCAATTCTCAAACCAAAGTCAAATCAAGGATATCACTTCTGAGATGTTTCTAACAACATTATTCTAGAATTCTCTTCATTCTCTTCTCCTGATTCACAATATAGTTTAAGAATATTTATATTATACGTAACTTTGACTTCAACGTAGGGCCTATGACCAAGAAAAAGAAAACTTTGTGATAAGAGTAATAATTTATTTGTATGTGTGTTGCTTTTTAATTGAGGGATATGGAAGTGTTTCACTTTTAAGCTCTCGGGCAGGAACCGTATCTGTCTTATTTTTTGTAAAGCGCCAGGTACATCGCTGGCGCTATATAAATGCTAATAATAATAATAATAATAATATTCATGAGCTCTAAACTAAGTAAAACTTTGTATTTTGCAGATGGATAAGTCAAAGCAGCAAGGGGATGTGTTAACTTGCCAGGGTCAGGAATTTCACTAAGTCTCCCGAGACCCAGTGCCCTACGGATTGCTAGATCTCATTCCTTTTCCCATAGTAGAGGAATATTCATTTGATAGGCTATGCTCACATGAAGAGGCTAATATCTCCTCCACCCCCCCCCTGGGCAACACACCCCACAGTGATGATGATCTACTTTGTGAGACCCCACACAAATGCAGAGGGTGTAATGACTGTGTGAAGAGTCCGATTTTAAGTGACTTGCACACATAATCAGCACTCCATGTTCACATTACGCACCTCAATGTCTCCTCCTCTCCCACCCAGGTGGTTAGGGGCTCCCTACTTAGATTTGATTTACGAAAACAGACCCTTTTTACAGAAAACACACCCACACATGCCCACGCAAGTCTGCGGAGTGGGTATACATGGGTGAGTCTCATTTGTACAGTGGCAGCGGGTGTGCGCGCGCGTGCTCCCACGAAACATACATGCTGGTTGCTCTATGTGTGGGGATGCGTGTGTGCCGGTGTACACCTGCCCCCCCCGTACACACCGACTGCCCCCCCCCTTGCCACAGCCTGTTTAAAAAGGGCCACAGTATTTTAAAGCAAAATTTATTTGTTTTATCAAATTTTTATTCCGCCCTTCTCAAAGGCTCAGGGCAGCTCACAAACCACAAACAGTAAAATACAAAAACAAACCCCCAACCTTCCAACAATCCCCCACAAAACCCACCCAATACCAACCCCCCATTCCCCACATCCAATCCCCCCTCACACTCCTACCCCAAACCCACCCACCAAACCCCCCATCCCCGCCGCCAAATACCTTTGAAAACAGGAAGGTCTTACACTGCTTCTGGAAAACGCTCAGGCTTGGGATCAAATAAATCTCTGGAGAAAGGGAGTTCCATAGCATTGGGGTAGCAACCGAGAATGGCTCCTTGTGAGCCCTTGTTTTACCAACAAGGCTAACAGGTTGTACCCACAGGGAGGCACTTTTGGCCTATCACAGGGGCTGCAATGGAGCATGGAAGGACAGACAGTCTCTCAGAAATGTGGGGCCCAGACTGTTTAGGGCTTTAAAACATCAAAACCAGCACCCTGAATTGTGCTCAGAAAGCTATAGGGAGCCAGTGAAGACTTTGAAGCACTGGTGTGATGTGCTCCCGGCACCTCACCCCCGAAAGGAGATGCACTGCCGCATTCTGCACCACCTTCAGCTTCCGAACAGCCATCAAGTGGAGCCCTAGGTAGAGCGCGCTGCAGTAATCTAGCCTCGAGGGGATGAAAGCATGGATGACAGTGGCCAGATCTGAGTCAGAAAGTAAAGGTCACAGCCTTCTCACCAGACAGAGTTGGTGGAAAGTAATCATGTCACTGCTGCAACCTGACAATCCAGGTGTAGCAAGAGGTCCAGAAGCACTCCAAGGCTTTGAACCTAAGTGAGCAGGAATCCCACCCCCTCCAGGTCACAAGGACGGCCAACCATCATCACCTCAGTCTTGTCTGGATTCAGCTGTAATCAGCTCATCCTCATACAGTTCCCAACAGCAGCCAGGCATCGGGTAAACACTGAGACTGCAAGGCCTAGGTCAGATGAAAAAGAGAGGTAGAGCTGGTGTCATCAGCATATTGATGACACTCCACCCCAAACCTGCACTGAAAGATCTAACAGGATCATCAGGTCAGAATTCCCCTCATCAGCAAGGCGCAGGTCATCGATAAGTGCAGTCTCCATGCCATACCCAGAGCAAAAGCCTGACTGAAATGGTTCCAGGAATCCAAGGATATTGTGATGAGCCTGGAGCAGTTGGACAACCATCCATTCAATAACCTTCCCTAAAAAGGGAAGGTTAGAGACAGGCCGATAGCTGGGGAGTCGGCGTTCAAAGACGGCTTCTTAAGCAGGAGCTGGACAATCACAGTTTTAAGAATGTCCGACACTCTCCCCTCCCAATTGCCCCAGCCAGCAATGGCCCCAGTGTCTCCTGGCTGGCTTTCACCAGCCAAGACAGACAATGATCTAATTCACAACTGGTTGCCCTGACTGCCCCAAGCACCTTCCCTACATTGGTGGGTGTTCCGAATGAAACTGGTCTAAATAAACAAGGCAAGACTGAGCTTCCATAACCTCAAACTCTGATTCTGTAGGTAAAAATGGTAGTACCGAAGTCGTGGTCAATGAGTGATTTTGTCTGCAAAGTAGTTAATAAAAATGTCACAGTTAAACTGTATTAAGGGGGCTATTGCCTCAAGAGTGTTTGAGAGAACAAACCATATATGCTATGCGTCATTCACAAATATTAAGATCTATCTGGAACACTTATAATAAGTTTGCTACATTCATTTTGATTAAATTACTTTAAGATTTAACAATACTAAAAAGTTACTTTTTTGCATGAACAAGTATTCACATTATTACATTCCCTCCCTTTTTATGAACATATGAGGACACAGGAGATGTGAAGAAGCATGTCCTGGAAAACAGACATGCAATAAGGCCATTTCCCCCCCCCTTGTCCTCAATTTGCCCACCTGGTGAATATCTAATTAACTTATTCAGGTAGTCTGGAATCCAAGGAAGAAAACCAAAAACAATTTTTATGATGTCTGATCAAAGAAAGCAGCTGGGGGGGGGGGGGGGGGGGGGGGGGGGNGAGCATAAAGAAATATAAATAGTTTAATTAAAAAGATTCAGGTAAATACTAATGAAAGCCCAGTTTCTGAGGTTTTGCAGCCACTATATAAGTAGACTGCTATAATGCCACATACTAGTTACCATGACAATTGAGGCAAAAGTTGAAGTCTTTCCTATTTTTAAGCTGTCAATGACACACTTCGCATCCACACACAGTATCTGCTCCTTCTGAAGTACAAACTCACGATTCAAGATGACACCAACATTTGCATCAAACAACAAAAATGACTTAAAACCCTGCATTTTTCCACATCTTAAGATGCAGAAGTGAACTACTAAAAAGAAAGTCTAAGGACAAAATGTACCCATATTACATTTTTTTTTTTTTTTTTTTAAATTAAACCGAAAAATCTTGAGATATTCTTCATAATTTTACAAAAAACATTCCCTAGAGGTTTTTGGAAACTGGAAGATAAAATGTTTCTTTACCAAAACAGTTGTTGCTGTGGGCTCTGTCACAGCTTTTTCAGGATTGGAAGCTGGGTTATTTGAGTTTCTTCAACTACTGTCCCATTAGCAGTATTATGGCTTTTATCCAAGTCCTTAGTGCACATCTCCCCACCCACATGCTTTCTCCTGCCTCTCTTATTTTTGTGAACCCTTTTGTGAGAGCCACTGAAAGGGACAACTACTGACACTTAATTTCATTACAACTCCTTCCTGCTCTACAACTCACTGCGTGTCACTTCTCATTCCCAGTAGTAGCAGGAAAAGGCACACCAATCATCATCAACAATAGCAGAAGCAGCAGTGTGATACTAAATTCGATAGTAAAAATGCTGTGATCTCTCATAATCACAGGGCTAGAAGAGTTCACAAGGGTCAGCAAGTCAAACCATGCAGGGTTAACGAAACCCAACCCATCTCCAAACAATATTTATTTCACCTCCTCTTAAAAACTCTCCAGTGAAGGAGAACATTTCATTGCTCCATCACTCTTACAGTTCAGAAATTTTTCCAAACAACTAACCTAAATGTGTTCTGCAACTTAAACGTATTCCCTCTTCTACTTCCTTCAGCAGGAATGCACAACAGCTCTCTATCTTCTTTATGGCATCCTTTAAATGATTTTAAAACTTAACACTATTTTTAAACTGTACACCCCTTCCTCTGGTCTGTGGTAGTTGAGTCCTACCTACCTCCACCACACAAACACATCCACCCTCCCTCTTTCCTATCTTCTTGTTGCTTTCTCTCCCCTGTTCTCTGACTCTCTATCCTCCTTCGTAACCTATAGCCATAATTTTGGAAATTCCCCCTAGCTCAATCAAGAGTGGAGCTAGCTGTTTTCCAGCTGTGTTCTTACTAATGCCCTCTGTCCCCCTCCCCCCAATACTTTCTAGTGCCCCTTCAGGGATCCCACTCTCCAGTATGACAACCACTAATCTAAGATACGTATACCCAGCTCCTCCAGCCTCCCATGCAACCTGTATTCCAAATCTCTCTGGATTTTTTCTACTTTGTCCATGTCCTTAAAAAGTGGTGACTAAAATTGTGCTAGTGGTGCACTAAGTGGTGACTAAGACAGTATTCTAGTCAAAGCCTACCCAGTGCTGAATATAGCAGCAAAATTATTTCTTGTATTTTGGATTCAAAAATCATAGAATTGGAAAGGACCTTGAGGATCAGCTAGTTCAACTCTCTGCTTGGATGCAGGATGACTACAGCTACAACATTCCTGACAGATGGCTTGTCCAGTCTCTGTTTGAAAGCTGTCAACAATGGAGAGCCTACAGCAACTTGTTCCACTGCCGTACAGGTTTCTTTCCAATAGTATCACAATAGTACAATAAATTGTGTAGATCAGATCCTTCTCAGCAGTGCTACTGTCCAGCCAGTTGCCACCCATTTGTTTTTACCTACGTGTAATAATCTGTCATTGTTGATTCTCAGTTTAAATATCTTTAGCCGTGTCTAATTTTTAAAGTTAATTTTGATTTCTAATTCTGCCTTTCAGGGTATTCTAATTCTTCCCAATTTTGTGTCATCTGCAAATTTAATAATATACTTTCCACTCCTTCAAACAAATCAATGAAAATATGCAAGCTTTTACCCCCATAGAGTTTGCCTCCTCTCTATCTACCCTCCTCCCACGTTTTCTCCTCCTTCTCGACTGACTCTGCCATCTCTGCTCTCAACACCTCTCTCTCCTCGACCCTTGACTCTCTTGCCCCCCTCTCTTCACGCCCCATCCGGCTCCCAAAACCCACCCCTGGCTCACCCCCAACATCCGCTCCTTCTCCCTCTCCTCGGCTATCTCTCTAGCCAGACAACGCTATTATGCCTCCAGGATCGAATCTCTCTCTCGTGACCCTCGCTGCCTCTTCTCTACTTTCGACTCCCTTAACCCCCCCTGCCCTCCTCCGCCCTCTTCCCTTGCTGTTCAGGATCTTGCATCCTTCTTCACCTCAAAGATTGACAAGATCCGTCGAGACATTGCCTCCCACCCACCTCCTTCTCCTGCTCTTGTACCACCCCTCCCCCTCCCTTCTCACATCCTTCCCTCCTGCCTCTCTCTCTCTCTCTCGAGGAAATCTCCACTCTGCTCTCCTCAATCCAACCCCTCCACCTGCCCCCTTGACCCGATCCCCTCCCGCCTCCTGACCTCTATTGCTCCCTCTGTCGCCCCCCCACTTCTACATGTCATCAATCTCTCCCTTTCAACAGGCTCCTTCCCCTCTGCTTTCAAGCATGCCACTGTCTCCCCCATCCTCAAAAAGCCCACCCTGGACCCATCTGACCCCTCTAGTTACCGGCCAGTCTCCCTCCTTCCCTTTGCCTCAAAGCTTCTGGAACGTGTCGTCTACTCCCGCTGCCTGGACCTCCTCTCTGCCAACTCCTCCCTGGACCCTCTCCAATCCGGCTTCCGCCCCCTCCACTCTACTGAAACTGCCCTGGCCAAGATCACCAATGATCTACTTGTCGCTAAATCTAAGCGCCTCTACTCCATTCTTGTCCTCCTTGACCTCTCTGCTGCCTTTGACACTGTCGACCACTTGCTTCTATTGGACTCGCTTTACTCTTTGGGCTTCCGTGGCTCTGTCCTTGACTGGTTCTCCTCCTACCTCTCTGACCGCTCCTTTAAAGTCTCGCTCCCCGAGTCAAACTCCTCCTCCCTCCCCCTTTCGGTTGGGGTCCCCCAAGGCTCTGTCCTTGGCCCTCTCCTCTTCTCTATTTACACCCTGTCCCTTGGCAAAATTATTGCCTCCCACGGATTCCAATATCATCTCTACGCTGATGACACCCAACTCTATCTTTCTACCCCCTCTCTCTCCTCTTCTGTCCACTCACGCCTCGTCAACTGCCTCTCTGATATCTCCGCCTGGATGTCCCGACGTCAACTCAAGCTCAACATGGCCAAGACCGAACTCCTCATTTTTCCTCCCTCCTCTTCCTCTCCCTCTAACCTGCCCATCTGCATCGATGGAGTCACCATCCATCCTGTTCTCCAAGCCCGTAGCTTGGGCTTCATCTTTGACACGCACCTCTCTTTTAAACCTTACATTGACTCTGTTGCCAAATCCTGCCGATTCGCCCTCCATAACATTGCTCGGATCCGCCCCTTTCTCTCTACCTCCTCGGCCAAAACCCTTGTTCATGCCATGGTTATCTCTCGCCTCGATTACTGCAACCTCCTCCTTGCTGGCCTCCCTCGCTCTCACCTGTCCCCCCTTATCGCAATCCAAAACTCTGCTGCCAAGGTCATTCACTCTGCCCGTCGCTTCGACCATGTGCAGCCTCTCCTCTTCTCTCTTCACTGGCTCCCCCTTCCTGAACGTATCCTGTTTAAACTCCTGGTTTTCACGTTCAAATCGCTACACGACCAAGCTCCCCCTTACCTCTCGGACCTAATCTCCCTACGCACTCCTGCACGCGCTCTCCGATCTTCCTCTGTCCCCTCCCTCACTCTCCCTCGTTTCTCCTGCTCACCTAATCGCCTTCGACCCTTCTCCCTTGCCGCCCCCCCATGCCTGGAATGCCCTCCCTGCCCACATCCACCTTGCCCCCTCCTTCCGCTCCTTCGAATCCCTCCTCAAGACCCACCTGTTCCTCGCTGCCTTTCCCAATCCCTGCTAGATGTTTCCATATACCTACTGTCTGCCCGCCTCTGCAGACTGCTGCAACCTGACTGTAACCAAGCCAAGCACACACACCTGAGTCTTCGCACCTGCTTGAATGTTTGTCTGTCTTCTCCCCTGTCTCTCCCATTGTCCCCTCTCCCTGTCTCCCCCTCCATGTCTTTTAGACTGTAAGCCACAGGCAGAGACTGCGTCTATTTCTATGTTCTGTACAGCACCAGGTCACACAACTGGCGCTATACAAATGATACTACTACTACTACTACTAATAATAATAATAGACAGTATCAGTTCCAAGACATACTCCTACATATCTCCTTCCAGTCTGAAATGGAAACCATTAATTATTAGTCTTTGCGTGCAGCTTTTTAACCACTATATACCCACGTTATGGTAGTTCCTTGTAGTCAATGTTTCACTAACCTTTTTATAATATTGCATGCAACTATGCCATAAAAGCCTTAAAGCTGAGACATAGCATTCCATGGCATTCTCCTTGACCACAAAATCAATTATCCTGTCAAAAGAGGAAGCACTTCTGGTTTGGCATGATTTATTCTTAACCAATTTACATTGGCTGCTACTGTTGATCCTCAAGGTGCTTTAAAACTAATTGCTTTCTAACTTGTCCTAAATAACTTTGGGGGTTACTGAAGCAATCTTATACAAGAAGGAAAGTACTGTTAAGGAATATGATACAGGTAGTTCTGCTTTCAGGAGCAGAATTCCTATGATGAAATGATATGAACAAATTTAAAATGGTCATAGCTGAATATTTTACAACTGTATGTATACATTTGTTCTCAAAAAGACCTCAAAGATATTTAGAGACTCTATACACAAAAACAGAGGAAGAAGAAAAAAGCTCTACATCAGCTTTTCCGTTGATAATGTTAATACAATCCCTTCTCAAGCTGTCAGCCCTCAAGTCAGAGCTAGAAAATATAAGTTAGATATTACAAAATTTAAGTTTTGAGGCTTTCAGTCTTGAGACTATCCCCTGAATGCTAAAACTGTATGCCAACCAGCTAAATTCTTAAATTTTGTTTTGTTTGGATTGAGTATACCATTTCACAACAAGCATAATTTAGACAGTAGGACAAAATCACTATAAGGTATTCAGGCTCCAGCTGGAAGTTACTTTCCCAACTTTTCACAGGGTGTTAATGATCAGACAATAGACAGCTCTAAGCACTTAAGTGAAGAGGAATCAGCAAATGCTTTTTCTTGAGCTGGTTTTGGTTCTGTGCAGAATTTAAGAGGTTAATGGTTTAAGCAATTGCATAGTTGCCTGTATACCACCTTCAAAGAGAAGATTTTCTTAAAAGATTCATTTATATGCCCAATGAGACATAGACAGGATTTCGGACCTGGATTTCTTAGTGTAAGACTTTATAGAAATGTTATTGGGTTCCTAAAAAAAGAGGAAGGCAATTTAAGAAGGTTCCCAGAAATCTTGCAATTTAACTTCAATGTCTTCCATAAAAATTGTGAGGGAAGTATATCTAATATTTTTTAAGTTCTTACACGCACACAGTAAAAACAAACGTGCAGGTGGCGAAATGGCTCACCAGCCTTGCCTAGCCCAGGGTAGAAAACTGTAACCGCCACTTTCTGGGTCAGTGAGTGGCACAAATCAATGTGCCTGTTGCCAGGAGAGCTGTCCCACCACCTGCATGACCTGGGAGGATTGGGGGGGGGGGGGGACGACGAAAGAGACCGTAACAAACATGTGGGTGGATGGCCCTACCTCCAGCCCCCGCCATGACAGCCCCCAACCTGTGGCAGACATGGTAGGACTGAACAGAAGTGTTGGCCTACTGTGGCCCGCATTGGCAACCCTTGACCTGGAATCAGGCCCAGGGAACATCCTGAGTCAGCTGCCTATTTTCCCTGGGACAGAATGGATTATTTTTTTTAAAAAAACCACCACCATATTTTGGCTTCTCTGTTTAAATATTTTGTGAATTCCTGATAAAAACACAGAAGTTAAAAGTATGTATGTATGGAAAGTTCATTTGTGAATTACATTGGTGTATACAGAAATTCACTTACAGGCAGATCAAACTGCATACTGTTAAAGATATCTAATTAACCTATTGTAACAAGTTCTTAAAACCAGCCAGTACACATCTTATAGTGTATGGTTTGGATTATTATTTTTCCTTTAACAGGATTATTTTTCACTGCCACTAGGAAAACTTTCAACAGCATTTTCCTTGATCATGGTAATTCTGTGGAAATAAATGAGTAAGTCTCTTAAAATAAATAGGATATTCCTTGTAGAAATGGCATACTCAGAATCAGATGAATCTGAGTAAAGATACTGTTCCAAAAATATTTTAGCCTTGGATATTTCCACAACTCATAGGACTGGGTAAATGGTTCAGAATTACACTGCATAGAACACATTGCTTTCTTTGAATCAGCAAAACCCATCAATCCCAGATAACTACTGGCCCCACACATGGATTTGATGTTTTGTACCAGCCGGGAAAGAGGGGTTCCAATTATCAAGGGTGTTGTTGCAACACCATTGTCATGGTGTGGTAGCATGTCTGCCCTAACTAGGATCAATTTTGCTGTTTGCTTGCTTGGCATAAGTAGAAAGTAATGCTAAGAGAAGGAAAAAGGGAACAAGTAAGAATACTAGGCCCTGAACTCTCACCCATTTGGAGACATGCCAATAAGGGGAAAAGTGAAGAGAGGTCAGAGTAATAAGACTGATAGGAGAAGAAAAGGGGAAGAAGAATTATGGCTTTTGATTGGATGGTGTAAACAATCCCCATAATTAGCTAGAAATTATACTTATTTCTAAAGCCTGATGAATAATCATAAGGGGTTACCATATTCGCTATTCTGGTAACTGGTCTATAAAAGTTGACACCAATTGCTAGCTCATTAGCTGCACAGCTCACAACTACCCCTGATCCTGGGACTCTGTCTGTGGGTCACCTGAAGCCCCAACAGAGTCCATCACCTCAGCCTACTTCACCTTGCATCAGAAGATTATTGAAGGTTATTGAATGGGTGGTTGCCCACCAGCTCCAGACTCATCTTGACGCTATTGGATTCCTGGACCCATTTCAGTCAGGCTTTCATCCTGGGTATGGCACAGATTCTGCACTTGTTGCCTTGGTTGATGACCTGTGCCTGGAGATTGACAAGGGGAATTCCACCCTGTTGATCTCATTAGTTCTTTCAGCAGCCTTTGATACAGTTGATCATGAGGTGTTGTTGACATGTGTAACCTCCTTTGGAGCATCAGTGCCTAGCCTCCTCAGACAAGACAAAACTACCATTCCCAGGAGGTTTAGAACCAAAAAAGGAGGGGCCTGAGGGGCAGTTAAAAAAAGGTGGGAAGATTCCAAGGAGGAGAGTCCAGAGCCTGAGGGAAGGATCTCATGAAGAACAGAGAATGGATGAGGTGTGGACCGTATGAAGAGGAGGGGGCTCTACGTTGCCCTGAACCTGGAATGGTCTCCCACGGTATTCCACTACACAGCACGACCCCGACATCCAGCCCAGTCTGGTTACTGAGAGTCAGCCTAAAACTCATGGGAGGGGACTCCTATGGGACCGTGTTTATTTGTGATTTAAGCTAGCCAATGCCAAACGCTGCAATGAACAAAATAACACTTCAGTTCTATGAATGTTGAGGGGAGGGTTGGACTGAAAGTAGGGGAGGGTTGTCCTCTATATTGTGATTTATGTTTATGTCTTTTTTTCTCTCTCATGTTATAACGGGTTATGTGCCTTTGTGTTACATTGTGTACTGTCCTATAGTGTGCTGATGGGTGTATTGTATTATTCCATAGGGACCTGGAATCTGCAGGATTCTGCAGATCTGGCAGGGATGCGCGGGGCTGCTCAAGTGGTTCTGTTCATTCCGGTCGGGGAGGTTTCAGCAGGTGGTGATGGGCGATTGCTCGTCATCCCCTGTGACCTCCCCCTTTGGGGTCCCGCAGGGTTCCATGTTGTCTCCCCTCTTGTTCAACGTGTACATGGAGGCCACCGGGTGATATCATTCGGACGTTTGGAGTGAAGGGTCATCAGTATGCTGAGGATACCCAGATCTCTCTCTCTTTTTCATCCGACCCAGGTCCTGCAGTCTTGGTGCTTGCCTGGTGGCTGTTGGGGACTGGATGAGGATGAGCCAATTGAGGTTGAATCCTGACAACTCTGAAGTGATGATGGCTGGCTGGTCATGTGACTTAGGGGGAATTGGGACTCCTATTATTGATGGAGTCCATCCCCCTTTGGTCACTCACGTCCGCAGCCTTAGAGTACTTCTGGACCCTTTGCTGCACCTGGATCCTTCAGGTTGTGGCTGTGGCCAGGAACACTTGACCAACTCCACCTGGTGAGGAGGCTCCAGCCTTTTCTTTCTGATTCAGAGCTGGCCACTGTCATCCATGCTTTCATCACCTCAAGAATAGATTATTACAGTGTGTTCTACATAGGGCTTCTCTTGACACATGTTCGGAAGCTGCAGCTGGTGTAGAATGTGGCAGTCTGGCACTTTTCAGGGACAGGTCACCGGGAGCACGTTACACTGGTGCTCCAGAATCTGCACTGGCTACAGATAGCTTTCCAGGAACAAGGTGCTGATTTTGACCTTTAAAGCCCTAAACAGCTTGGACCTCACTTATCTGAAAGACCGCCTGTCCTACCATGCTCTATTGCGGCCCCTGAGGTCAGCCAGAGGCGCTCTCTTGTGGGCTCCACCTGTTAATCTTGTCTGTATGATGGGGGTCCGCATGGGGGAATTCTCAGCTGCTGCTCCAATATTCAGGAACTCCCTCCTCCTGGAGGTCCGTTTGAGTCCGAGCCTAGGCATTTTTCAGAAGCGGTGTAAAACGTTTCTTTTTAGTAAAGCATTTGGTGGGTGCAGATAGGGATTAGCTGGGAAGTGGTGGTGGGCTGGGGTTGGAGCAGGTGTTTGTTTAATTGTATTTTAGTGTTTTAATTGTATTTTATATTTTTGTGATTCCCCCTGAGCCTTTGGGGAAAGGTGGGGTAAAAATGCTAATAAATAAATTGCTGACAGGCTCAGGAGCCACACTGAATGGAATGCAATTTGGATTTAAGGTTTTTGTTTGTTGCTTTTTTGTTATTATTCTTTACCATTACTTGTTACTATGGACAATAAATTAGCTCAGAACTAATGATTCTCCCTTTTGAAGCTTAGTTCATGTCTTGATAAATCTACTTGTCCTGCCAGTTTCTCTTGTGAGCAGGTGGGTCTAAATGAATTTATGAATTAAAGTTTGAGTTTACATTTAAATTATGTAGATACACATTATATTTCATGTAACTAGTTTGCTCTTTGCAGAGCCATGGAGGGGTAAGTGCTGTCTGAGCCAATGAACTTAAGAAACCGGGTAGGTTTGAAATTTTGCTGCACGAAATGAGAGTCGGTTTCCCACGCTGCCAGTTTACTACTCTCTACTGTGACCTCAAAGGACCACCCACTTCAAGAGTTAAGAGATGGTTTAACTCTTCATTATAGTTCTGTATAAGCCTGCCTTTTAAACAACTGCACGGTAATTTAAACTCAATGAATCTTAGTAAACTAGTGTTTCACCACACATTCCAATTCTTTCAAAAACTTTTTTAATACCATATTTAAACAACAAACACCACCATCCATACTATTAGAAAGATGCTAGAACTATCATAACTGATCTAGTAGGATACTCTATATAGGGAGAAGGAAGAATATAAATAATTTTTTTTAATGAGTATGTATTCTTCCTCATAAAGACTCTCGTGTGTATAGCAAAACCCTTCATAGCTAAGTAGATAATTTGACATACCTAGAATCTTAATGGAAACACTCAATATTTAAAACTCAGTCTTAAAACTCGGGGGGGGGGGACGAGGGGGAAGGCATGCCTGTGGGAAGGCTGGGATCTTTCTGGGGGTGGGAGATCTGGTTGGGGAGCAAGGGTCTAAAATTGTTCTTAAGGAACAATGAGTCTCTTTTGAGATTCTAAAACTCTGACTTTGGGGGATGACGGTCTGGCTGGGTGCGCAGAGAAGGCAAGGTCTGGCTGGGGGTGGGGTCTGTCACTGCTGGGGGTAGGATCTCTGACTGGTAGAACCACCCATTCTGTCTTTCCTAGGATTGCCATTTGGGATCTGATGAAGCCATTATAGTAAGATTAGTATTCTCGGGTCGAGAATGCGTGCACATGACCATCTGATTATGACAGAGGTGAGATCTCGCAAAAGCGAGAAATCTTGTCGAAATCCCATCTTGCATGAATTGAGAACTGGGACTGTTTCATAGAGTTCTTGGAGAGAAAATAAAATAAATTATTGTGCATGCTCAAAATAGCCGCTGCCTTTAACTAAAATGGCGGCAATAGTGTCACCGCCATTTTGGTTAAGAGCAGGAGATTATGATGCACAAATGGCTGTCAGACTGTTCTGTGCATATGCAAAATTGCTGTCATTTTGGTTAAGGGCAGCGGTCATTTTGCATGCACAATGTTTTTTTAGAAGATATTTTTCTGCACAAGAACTCATTCCAGGACTTTTTCTCTCATTCAGCCTTACAGCCAACCTCCTGCCTATGCAGATTTATGGTTTGTATGTCTTAGTCTTTTGTCCTTCAGAGGCAGGACATCTGACCTGAAAGACAGCGACTTCAGCCCTGCAGCTACTGTTACCCTCGGCTCCCCTTCTCCCACTGCTGCGTTGCTTGACTGCGACTCTTAAAAGTAGAGAGAATGTAGACAAGCAATCTGGTTCAGCAGCAATATCCAATCGCTGGATGGGGAACTCTTAGCTTTTGCTGATGGCTCAGCCAAATGCATTACAATGAGATGAACAAAAATATTTGTCAATAAAATACCAGCAAGGGCAGTAAAACGGTAGCCCTTTAGCAGCCTTAGAAAGGCAGGCTGTCCTAGCACTTAATGTTGCAGGTACTGCCTCTCTTGGAGGCCCATGGTGCTGGGACAGATCAAGAGGTGCCTGGCCTAATTGTCTGATGGACCCGAGTTTACCTTGGGAGGACCATATTTCAAGATCTATAACTACACTGGATCTTGCATAGCAGGCAACTAGAGAGTAGTGTGCAGCTGGCTGTGCTCCTCTGGCTCAGTGGCCTACACTATTGCCTCACACAGTCAATCTGTTTTCCTCTACAACAACCGCACATTTGCTCTCCATCTAACAATACAAAAGACACAACTGGATTCTGCCACTTGACAAGTCCTTATATTTGAGGAGGAAGAATGTTACATGCTCTGTGTCAAGAAGTTCCCAAAAGTGTGGGTTTTAACCCCAAATGGAGTCACCCAACCAGAAGACAGCGCAATCCGAATTAGTATTTAATATACTGAGCAAGTCTGGGTTGCTGTCTGACATTGCGAGATTAACTGATATCTCAAAATGGAGCTGCACAGAGAAATATTTTCAAAACCACTGTTCTGAAGAGTCTATAATGAATCCGGTAAAATCCCATGCTACATTTCACATAACAATTTAAAGGATAAAGAATACAAGAACTTCACAAGTTTTGGCATCACTTTTACACTAAACCTAAACTTAGAGAAGGGATGGGGAACCGCAGGCCTGGGGCCAAATGATGCCCCTGGTTTTTTTTAATGTGGTCCCATTTCAGTTACTGGCCCTGGCCCCTGGATCCAGTTGCTACACCAAACTACTGAAAAATTGAGCTCAGGTTAATTGAGCAGAGATGAGGGCATGTGCAGACGTTTAGGAGACAGATCAACGACAGTGGAATATCTTCCACATTTAGTAGTTGCTCTTTGTTGGTGGAGTCCCTAAGTGATGCAAGCATCACCTATCCACCCTGGGATAGAACCATTAACTCCAGCTGGCTCAGAGTTTCATTAGGAAAAACAATTGACGGCAAAATTTAGAGGATGCTATTCTTTTACTGTTGCATTTTACATGAAAGTGTTCACCTATACGTATAAACAAGAAATAGTAAGAAAGTATATACCAGAGACAGCAGATTTAAAATATCCTGCCCTTTCCCCGCACAACTTCCTGAGAAGCTTATTTTAAAATAATAAAGACTGATATATGAAGTCTGATATGATGTGGGCTGGCACCAGGGTGCGAAATTTGTAATGGCCTGGGAGCCACTGGCACCCAGAAAACAGCGTCTGGTGACTAGTTCAGGGGAGTAGTGGGGCAAGAATGGTTTCATATCAGGATAAAGTCTAGTGACTGAATTTTATTTTATTTTTTGGCTCCTGGAGTTCAATCTGCAATTTCATGCCCTGGTTGGCACTGCAGTACTCAAGTCTTTGCTAAGTATCAGCAGAAGCAGCTAACTTTATTAATTATTATTATTATTTCTTTTTTTACTTTCTAGAAAAGCATTTTGTTTTCAGTTTCAAAGAAATTATATAAAAGAGGTGAACAGAAGAGAGTTGGTCCTTATGTTTTCTTTAAAAGCTGAAGTTCCCTAAGTCTCCTGGAGAGAATAGTGAACTATAGGACTAGATGAAATTAGCATAAATTGCTAGATGTGGCTCTTTGACATAGATAGCAACGTATGTAGGCCTAGTAGCACCATACTCAGCATATCTAGCTAAAGTTTAAATATGCAATTATATTCCCTGGCCAAACCTAGCATGGTGGTGGTGGAGACTGGTATGTGTATCTCAGTATATATTTCACAGCAAAATGAAACAATGAGGAAGTTCTTTTTCAACAGTCTGTGCAGAAACCCCAGACCCATACTCTGCCTCCCTTCCCTCCCTTTATCCAATTCCTCCCCCTGTTCCTTTCATTCCACCCTGAACACGTGCTTTGCCATTTTATTATTTCTTCCCCCTTCTTTCCATTCCCACCTACCCCCAGCCCCCGGGCAAACATGTGTTTTGCCATTTTATTACTGGTAAGTATTTCTGGTAACCGTGAGGTTTAAGGAAACTACCACTCAGATTTTTTAGCCACATGAAATTTAAAAATCTTACTACACTTCAATTACCTCACCATATCCCATGGAAAGCAACAGGTGCTTCGTCACAAAAGTTGTAGGCAGCTTATTTTAAAAGCTTTATTTTAACGCGTTTGATTTATTTGGGAATGTTGTGGATTTTTTATACTTGCAACAGAATTACCTAATTTACAAATAAATTTGTAATCCCATCAACAGTATACCTATGAACATGTGTAAACTAAGTATTTTAATGTATTTTTGTTGTTGGGTTGATAACGTTTGAGTCATCAATAAAAAACGCCACAATCTATTCACATTGGAATTTTGTAAAACAAGCAGTATTCCTGGTACCTCGGAGGTTTCAGGAAACTACCACTCAGATTTTTTTAGTCACATGAAATTTAAAAATCGTATTACACTGCAATAGCCTGTCCATATCCACTGAAAGCAACAGGTGCTTAGGCGTAACAGTGGTAGGCACCTTATCAATACTTTGGATTAAGACAGACGCAACGAGGCCTCATTTCTCAGGTAACAAAAAAGGTATACCACTGTTGTAGATAAACATTGGGGCCAATCCCATGCCCTGCGGATTCCAGGTGCATCCCCGTGCGCTCGCAGCCATGTGGGAACTGCGTGCACCCCCACTGCTGGCACACTGTGCTGTATGAAAACTGCGCGTACGCGCAGGATCCACAGAGCGTGGGATCGGCCCCATTGTCCTGAAGAGTTAAAAGTCAAATGTGCCGATGATTAGCTGAAATATATTTTAGAACTATTTCAAAGCAGTTTAGGATCACAATTACAGCCTCTGAAGGATTAGCAAAGAATCAAAAAGTTTTCAAACCATTAATTTAGAAAAAGACTGTCTATTCTAATTACTGTAGCAAAGGGAAAGTATCTAACCACCACTTAAAACACTCAGAAGTGTTATACAATATAGATGCTTACTCTTTGTATGCCTATAGCTTTGGTCCCAATCCTACAAGAATGGGCATAGGGAACCTGGGGCTTGTGTTAACAGAGCACTCTGAGGACAAGAGCCATAGACCACAAACCTGGCTTTGGAACTGCAGCATTATACAAGCAATTCTAAAATTACACACCATGAATAGTTTGACTTCAGTGGAACTATTCATAGCATGTACAAAATATTGATTCAATCTTTGCAGGATTATGCCCTTAAACTATACTCATTTAGAATAAAGTCAATAAAAGAATCTTCCAAATTGTCATATTTTAAGTTTGTGATTTCTATTTTTTGCTGCTGAATTAAATAACCTAACTGTAACAAATTAATTCTTTCCCTTTGCAAGCAAAGACCTCACACTGACTGCACGCTCCTGATGCGTCAGAAAGCTCCTTGATTTTTTAGCAAGTTCAGCAGATCAGTACCTTATGGAATCTTTTGAAGTGTACAGTTTTTAAACTGTTTACACAACATTCCATTATTTTATGGTGGTGTTACTCATCACATGACACAACTGGCAATTTCAGGCTATGCTTTCTAAACAAACAGGAAAATTTGCCAGATGAGGTCAGATGACTCTTGAAAACAATAGATCTTTTAAGAAACAAGATTAGGTCAGATGTTTAAAAGAACTTGCTCCTTTCTGGAGGCTTGCACAGTTGCTGTTTAAAACAGTTGATAAACAGTGCAGCATAAGTTATGTTAAAACTAGTACCCACGGCATTTTCCAATAAACATGTAAAAATGTAAAATTGTTGTTGACATGACATATTTTACCATTTATCACAAATTGTTTCAGCAACCTTTTCTTTAACATTTGAGCACAACAGCTCAGCTTCACCTTACGTTTAGATGATTTATGAACAACAATATTTTTAGCCACACTTCCTTATGTTAAGAAATTTTCTTTTCTAGCTAACATTAAGTATGCCATCCTTTGGCATATTCAGATATCATATAATTCTCATGATTATCCTCCTGTATCTGTATTTATTGATTTATTTACAGAGGTGCAGAGAAGTGTCATGACAAACAAGTTGAAGATTCCAGTTTGTGCAATATGGCAGTCTGAACTCTAGAGGTTTCAAAAGATCCAACACATACATTACTGAAAGCAAACTGCTTAAATGGCACTTCTCAAATGGGCATAACTTTTAAACTGAAAAGTCTCCTCTGCGCTGATGCACACCACTGAGTCAAACAGCTAGGACTATGGGTGTAAACAGATGGACGGCAGCTCCAGTGGTAGCCATGCCAGCCTGCTTCACCCCTGGGCAGCAGTCCATCTAAAGGCAGCCCCACCAGATGTTGAAGCGGAGCAGACTGTGCCTGTTCTGGGAAGCCCCGATGGTGGTGCTCCAGAACATCCTGAAGTGCCACCAGCAGAGTGGGCCAGCCAAACTCAGGGCTCTGGCCCAGAATAGAGCCACTATCCGTCTGCTTGGCAGACCCACACTGCTACTCCACTCCTAATCGGCCATTGTCCTGGCAACACCATAGAGTTGTGGGCACCAGCCTAGAGCATTGGGTGACTGCCCGCAACTCTACGGTGTGGGGGGGGGGGGAGAGGAGGGAAGAGGGCACTACACGGGAAGACCACAGTCAGGGGAACCTACTGGGTCCGTCTAAAGTGGACCCAGGCAGGGATGGAAGCGGGTGTACATAGGGGTGCACCCACAGAGCAGCGGCAGGGACAGGCTGCCCTCCTCATCCCTCTAAAAACACCTATTGTAAAGGTTTGCCAATAAAGAAACTTGCTGTATGCATTGAGGGGTTAGAAGAAATAGTAATGAGTTATCATGAAGCAGAATAAGAAACACAGCGTGGAGTCACAAGTGAATGGGGATGAATACTACTAGCTTATCCGAGGCATTTTTATAGTGCCTACATTGACAGATGTCTAAGGCCGCTTTAACACCTGCACGAACAGATAATTGGAAAGTCAGGAATGGGGATGTGCATGAAAATCAGGCACATCTTTGATCTGGTGTGAATGCCCTGATGCGGATGATTGAAGCTTTTATGCGTGTTTACAAAGGCGATTGACTGAGCTGTGAAATCCAGTCTGTCAATCGCCCTTGTAAATGCCCATAAAAGCTTCAATCACCTGCCTCAGGGCATTCACACCAGATCAAAGATGTGCCTGGTTTGCATGCACAACCCCTCTCCTGACCTTCCAATGACCTGTTCGCGCAGGTGTGAAAGCGGCCTAAGTTCAGTACATCATTTCACACAAACATAACTTAGTCGAGCAAAAATTGGCAGTAGCAATTCTTACACATCAAATGACCCACTGTAAAAGGTGTGCTTTACCTAATTTCCTAAAAGTTTCTACATTAGGATTCAATCTCAGTTCAAGGGTGTGGGAATTACACAAATGAGGACCGTTGTTGAAAACCATGGTACCCTTCGTTCCTCAGAAGTAATATTTGGAGACTATTAAGCTATTCACCCCAGCAGAGAGAGTGTGGAGTGGGAAGATGGAGGGAAGAGAAAACAGGATGGAAGGAGGATGGACTCTGGAGTAAGAGACAAAGTGCAAGATGATATTTCATATGTACATGTCTTGATATATCAGCAGCAAATGCTTGAACCTAATCCGCTGGTTTACTGGAAGCTAGCATGGACCATGTACAACTGGTGTAGGATTCTGCACCCTATATAATGCTGTTATACATTATACCTACTGATGAAAGTAACCCGGTTTCTGAAAGAGAAATACTGATTAAACAAGTAGTGATAACATTAAAATGGCTCAGGAAGCTTTTAAGTTGATACCTGCTTACAAGAGCATCCAGAAAATAGCACTAAGTTAAAAAAATTTTTTTAAAATCTATCTTTATTTTCTAAACCTCTCCTGAAATCAACACAGGAAATATTAGCAGAGAGGTCAAATGACATGATGAAGTACTACAGCTCCATGACAGGATGTGTCTCAGTAATTACAACATGAAGCCCTTCCTATTCAACCAAATAAATGTCACCCCAGTTGAAAATAAACAAAAGCAGTCAGTTGTCCTGAGATACATTTATATATTGAAGTCGTGGTTAAAGCTGCATTTCACTATAGAGGATCATGAATAAGGATTTTCTGGTGCTATTGTAGCTTTGCGATTTTTTGGTTTTGTTTGTTAACTGACTTGAGCTTGTAGTTCTGCTTATTAAATCTACCTACAGGCATGCATGCATGTCTACTTAGACTGATATCAAACACATAAGCATAGACACGTACTTTTTAAACAGCAGCCTTACAGACAAAAATCTGAGGCACTTGTTTAAGGTGAGGGCATGCACACAAGACAGGAGACAGATCCATGGCATAGTTCCATAAGAAAAAAAATACAACTATTACAACAACTTCTACAGTATTTTCTCAAATGGTACTACCTTTAAATATGCCAATGAAGATCACAACTGACAGAGACAGGGAAACAACATAGGATCTCCAGACCACATTTTTAGCACAATCGTGTTATTCGTGTGAAATGCCTGTACCTCACCAAGGGCAAGAACAGCAAAACTGACAAAGAAATCTTCAGCCAACACCTGCTCTCATTTCTAAACAGAAAGTTATCGTTGGATCTGGTGAAACAACCATAAGTAGTCTAAAAACGTAATGATATTTCCCAAAGAGAATTCACCAAGGCATGTGCAAGACCCATCAGTGGAGGAGATCATCAGGCCTTCAAGATTCTCAGCTTGTTACCCTGAAATACCACAGCAACCTTGCCCCGCACACTTTTTTTTTTTTTTAATTTAAATAAACGATTTGGCAACTACAGATATCATACTAGATCTTGGTTTTGATATGGTATAGCAGGGATAGGCAACGTTCCCAATCTGAACAGCTGCAAATTAAGATCATCATATGACCAAGAGTCACTACTAAATGTCACTTTCCCATCATGCACAAAGTCACACACAGAAAGTCTCACAGAATCACACGCGCTGCACTGGGACTACTGCCTGCTCCTACCCACTGCTCACTTCTCCCACTACCGCACAACTGCCAACACTGCTCATCTTTCCTGCCTTCACCACCTACTGGCATGGGGCCACCTAGCACTGCTTCTAGAACCCAGTGTTGGGCAGCCCCTGCTGGCACATGGAGGAGGCAGGAGAGGTGGGCGCCCAGTGCTGGGTGGTGCATGTGAACGAGGTAGAAGTGCATAGACACTACAAATCCAGGTAGCCATTTATTCCAAGAGCTGCAATGAAGGTGCCCGAGAGCCACAAGTGGCTCCCAAGCTGCCATTTACCCACCTCTGCAGTACAGCAATCTCTAGGTTTTGCTTCCTAGATAAAGGAGAAAACAAGTATATTTCACTGCCAGGATGTCAGATTCCTATTTGACTAGAGCAAATATATAGTTCTCCGATGGCCTCCTACCGTAGCTGTGAAATAGAGCGTTTTTCTGCTCCAAACAATCAAAGCAAATTGTTTCCTGACAAATGGCCACAGCCATATCATTTTGGGTTATGATCTCATCCCATTTCACATGTTATTCAGCGCTAAATTCTCCTGTTGCTGCAGTTTGCTGCAGCACTGAAGAGGAAGCTGGATATTGTGTTAATGTGCAGCACTACCTGCTGTTAGAATAGACTTTTATTTTCTGATCTCCAAACATTTCTTGTGGGATCCTGTGTGTAGGTCCTTTCTACCTCTGGTTTGATTTCCACATTTCCCCAAGATGGACAGTACCACTTACCCACCCCAGAGAAATGAGGCCAGAGATGTTGCCCTGCAGCTTGTAATGGTCTTTCGGATCCCTGGATGTAGGGAACAAAGTGTTAGTCTCAGATTATCGGCCCAGATCAGTAAGTTGAATAGGTTTATGATGCATTGCTGAATAGCTGCAGCCCAAAGGCAGCAGTCTTGCCGTTGCATGTGAAGTGGCACTTCATGATAACAAGTGAAGAACATACACATTTTGGAAGCCCGAACTATAATTACCTGGAATGGAATTTGGGCAGGATACTATGGTTACCACCTCTAATGTGGCAAAACTACCATGGCATCTTTGAGCTTTTACTCCAGATCTTCAAATGTAACCTACCAGAAACAGCTACCAGAAACACCAAAGATGGCTATGGTACTCTCTTTCCATCCAACAAACGCCTCTCATCAGCTGCTTCTCTAGTGTCCACCTTTTGCTCCCACACTTGCTTGCTGGCATCTTATTTATTTTTGAATTTGTATTCCACCCTTTCCCGCAGACTCAAAGTGGCTTACAAGCAAAAAGTGTTTTAAAAAATCAATATATAAAACATCAATTAAACAATCAAAAAATCAATAAAAATATCAAAATCAATTAACACCACCACCACCACCTGCACCTCCCAAGCCCTATCCCTGCCCAACAAAAGCCGGACCAAATAAATTGGTCTTACATTGCCTTCTGAAGACGCTTGGGTTTATGCCGCTCAGCTGACTGGAATGGCTGCATACCTGCTGTTTTGCAGCTGCACAGGGGCCCTGCTCACTGGTTGTTCCATGCCACTGACTCTATTCACCTCTCCCTTTTCCAACTCTCTCTCCTGCATATATGAATCTGCCACAGCCCAAATGGCAGCATATACAAATTTCTTCAGATGCCACTAACTTTTACACTGGAAAATGGTTAATTAATAAAAGTTTGGGGACTTTTAGATGAAGGCACTATAAACATGAGATGTGACATATTCACATTTAGAGTACTGTCACTTTAAATATCTAGTAATTCACAGCCCTATGGCCTTTCTCCCCTAAATCACTTCAAATAGCTACATTACATTCCCCTGAGAGGAAGGAAGCCAATGTCTTTTCAGAAGCTTAAAAAGCTTTATTTTCACTAAAACAATACAATGCAAGGTTGGCTTATGCTTTGGCTTCATTTGTTGAGTAAAAATAGAAGTGTTTATGGCTTCATAAACGACCTTGGGGGCTTGTTAGCCATCTTGGAATGCTCTGGAAGAGCAGGTTCCCTCTCAATGTCTTTATTTATTTATTTTGATTTATATGCCGCCGCCTCCTACTAAAGGTTAATTGTCACTAGGAAAATTCCGTTTGCTAATAAACAAAGCTAAAATTAACTCTGCAACCACAAGACGCCTGTAAAGCTAAAAATAATAAAGCCAAATAATTAAACATAAGGGCTAACTATCCTTGATTCCTCTGACACAACCAGCATAGGGGATTCCCCTCTTCTTCCCAATGGCCAGTTTTAAAGGTGGTCTGGAATGGGTTAAGTACTAAGATCCTCAGATTTGACCCACACTCTGGATACACCATTCTGTGTTCTGGAATTACAAAAGGTTTAAATGAAGCCCAGAAAGATCAATATTCAATAATAAAAAACAGATGGACAAGGCATACAGGTGTCAGACATTCCTCTCCCTTGTTTTCTTACTTTCCGAAGAGGGAACGCAAAAGTGCATTTCATATTTTTCATAGACGGAATTCTATCTGACACAAGGAAAATAAGTAGCTATTTGATGTTTTCACTATGGAGATCAGAGGACCAGCTATGCTTCCCAGGGCCTGTTGTGCTGAAAATCAGCATGCCTGTCCTGTGGCACATTTCCCGTCTTTCAAGTGCTGCAGTACCCACAGACACAAGCAACCCAGCATATCTGGGGCATTCTCACAGATTTGTTTGGGATATGCCTCGAGGCATTTCATGCCCTACTTTAACACTGGCTTATCATTCAAACTTCATTTTAGCAGACAAGGAATTAGATTAGTTTAATTTGGCAAGAAGGGGATACAACACATTTAAAGCAAGATTTGTTCAAAATGGGTGACTAGATGACATATACTTGTCCATATTCATTCTACAACAGGGATCTCAAAACACAGACACTCACTCGGCGGGGAAATCCTCAGGGAAGGCTTGCCAGTCAAAAAAGAGCAACTCAGCTTATAAGACATGGTATCACAGCACATTCCAAGCATATTTACACAAAATGCTACTGAGAGGGGTTAGCACCAAGGAGGTCTTTATCTCCAGGTAAACTAACCACATTCATCATGTGATCATTCCCCCTCTCCCCGCAGATAAAACTACTAATTTTGAATATCACCATCAAACAAGATTCTGGAGGCATATCCTGCTTGTCTCCCACTTACATAAACAGTAAACACTGACTCTAGGGCATAGTCAGGGCAGGGCAAAACATCACAAATGTGGCCTGCAGGCAACTACCCCAGGGCCTTACACTAGGATGTTCATGCAACCACAAGCAAATTATCTAGGAGCTAGGTTTATTATGCAAACATATGCACCCAGTGTTTTTCCTATATCCTGCCACACTGGGGCCATTCCCATGGCCCGTGGAAACAGCGCGCAACCCCCATGTGTGCGTTAAGCGTGTGCAAGTCCATAGCGGAGACATTGTGCTGTGCAGAATCTGTGTGGAACCTGCGCAGAGGGGTTTGGGATTGCGGTCACTGTTTTAGTTCTCAGTTCCAAAGTACTTGGTTGGAAGGGTTTTTTTTGTGTGTGCGTGCGCACATACGTGTGCGTGGGACTCCTATCCTAGCAACATACAAAGTTTTTTTCTTTCTAAAAAATAGAACATATGAAAAGGGGGAAAATATGTAAGCTTTTTTCATACAATTCATAAACTTGTAGAATTTGTAAACTTAATTTGTAGAATTAAGTAGGGATTCAAGTTACAATTTAAAACCCCCTCCCTCACTAATGTGCACCCTGGAGCACTAAGACTATATTCCACCTCATATTTTTCCCTAAACTTTTCTTGGGTATTACCTTTTCCAGTATGCCAACCCAGCTCATTACGCTTTTTTGGTTCTTATTTCTCTTCGAACAGGGGACTGGAAGCCATTGGCTCACTTTGACAGAACATAAGAAGTGCCATACTGGGTCAGACCCATGGTCCATTGAGCCCAGCTTTCTGTCGCTGACAGTGGCCAGCTACAGTAGCTTGAAACAAGTACAAGTATAGGTCATAGAGGTGTGACCCATCTCCTGCTAACCACTCCCAACTACCGGTAGCCAGGATTTTAAGCCACAACTGGGAAGCATTTATGTCTCTAAGAATTTTTCTAGTTTCCATTTGAAGCTAGTTATGGTGCTCGCTATCACTGCCTCCTCTGGCAATGAGTTCCACAACAGTATTATCTGCTGAGTGAAAAAGTACTTCCTTTTGTTTTAAATCTGCTACCATTTTTTGGAGGGAAACTTGGCAATGGATGGAAAGAATAAAAGAGGATGCAATACCCTTTAGACCAAAGGTGGGATTACTGGGTATATTCCCAAAGGCCCTCTACATCCTTGAGTGACAACAAGCTTGTCAACAAATTCACTTAGCAATGCTGTACACCACTGCTTGCAAATGGAAAGCTCCAACCCCTCCAACAATCGTGGATGTGAGATTGTGTCTGTGGTATATGATAACCATGGAAAGAATTGCAGCAGAAATAAATGATAAATTGCAGGATTTTTATGATGTCTGGACAAACTGTTGGTCAATTATAAAAGATGGACTAAATTCGGTCCCCGAAACAGACACCTACCTTCTACAAGACATTTAAAGAATGTATGCTTACCCACATCACTGTGTAAACCTGACAACATCTTGAGACACCCACCTCATGCACCCTCCACCACCTCAACAAACTCTGGACAGAGACAGACTACAAGTAGACTTTGTTGCTTGTTCTTTTTTATTATTTTTCCTTTATTTTTCCTTTTTATATTGTAGTTGTTTATTATAATTGAATACTGGGCCGCCTTGGCTCATCTCTCAGTGCAACAACATAAGGACAAAATACTTTGAGGTTTCTTCTGTAAACTATGATAACACTGCCATCTGTGTAACTGAGGCTGTTTTTAGATGAGTGCGGCAGCGCCCGCACTTGTTTTTCAAAAGACCCGGCAGTCCGTTCTACATGTGACGCTGCTGCTGAATATGTGCATGCACGGGCAATGCACATCCATTTCCGGCCGCTTATGACCGGCCTCGATCGCCGACCCGGTCAGTTCGAGGCCAGAAATGGATGCGCATCGCCCACTTATGTGCGTATTCAGCGGCAGCGTCACATGTAGAACGGACTGCTGGGTCTTTTGAAAAACAAGCGCGGGCGCCGCCGCGCTCGTCTAAAAATGGCCTGAGACTTAAGTACAAGAAAGCTCATTTAAAAAAAATAAAATCTGCTGCCATTTAACTTCAGAAACTGTCCACTTGTGAGAAAGGGCAAACAACAGTTCCCTATTTATTTTCTGCATAGCACTCATGATTTTATAAACTTCTATCATATCCCTCTTTAGATGCCTCTTCTCCATGCTAAACAGCCCAAGCCTGTTGCGCCTCTCCTCATATGGAAGTGGATTAATCCCTTCTATCATTTTTGTTACTCTTGCCCTACTGGTCAAGCCACTTAATTGTTAGTTGCCTCTTTCCCTACCATTTGTAAAATGGAGGATATAACACTGACTTGCTTCACAGGGTGTTTGTAAGACGATTGGAGAAAAAGTACAATGGGTAAGTGCAGCATAAGTTTCCATCCTATTTCCTCTAGCGCACCTGACACAACAGAACATGAACAAAATCTGGGGCTAGCAAATAAATTAATAAACTACCAGAACAAATATCAACGTATCATGCTGTGGCCCATCCATTAAACATCATTGGCTTCACCTATTCCCACATCCAAGCACCAGAAAGTATAGCTGCACTGCTGTGCTTAATGTTTCTACTGTGCCCTATGCTAGCATACAGCTAGCATAGGGCACTCTTTCACCTTCTCCCAAAACGTGGGTAGCTGGGAGACAGATTGTGACTCAATCACAATCTTGTCCTTAGTGTACTACTTTATACACTTCCCCATATAAAGGGGCCCTTCTGGCAAAACACATAATTTAAGCCTGTGTAAACATGTAACGTAGATGTCTTTGGAGGTCCAGACCTAGCTCAGTACCAAAAGTACCTTTGTAAATACAGACCTTGCCAAGTTTTATGAAAATGTATAGGTAGTTAAAGGGAGAGATTCAAACATTGGGAAAAACTTCTGTGAATTGTCTAACATACCTGGAAAGTGGAAAGCATCACAAATCAAGAAGAAGGATGGCTGAGGGTGCTTGATACTACATAGTGGAATAATGAAAATAGTGCAATTCAATATGCATACCACTAGCAGTGGGAGGGGAGGGGGGAACCATTATGCTGAATCTGCTGAGTATTCAAAAGACAGTTTGCTGTCATCCCACACTATCTTCTGTGAAACTCTAATTACAGTTCAAAAAGAACTAAGAACACATTCATAAATCTAACACCAAAGAGAATACTTTATGCATATCACTCATGATTTTATAAGCTTCTATCATATCTCCCCTTACTCACCTCTTCTCCAAGCTAAACAGCCCTGTTACTTGCCTCTTTTTCTACGATTTGCAAAACGGGGAATGTAACACTGACTTGCTTTACAGGCAAAGTTGGGAATCAAAGCATCATACTCACTCTCAACGTTCTTTATTGCTTCCAAAGCAATCTTCTTTTGAAATCATTATAAATTTCTTCTACTCATTCAGCAAAATGTTAACAAACCATCTACTGAATAATTCCTTACAATAGCATTATTAAAATAAATGGGGCTACTTGGAGAGTAAGGCTGCAATCCTAAAGCCACGTACTCCAGGGGAGTCTCGCAAAAGATGTTTTAGGCAGACAAAAAGTGGGCCAGAGCCCAGGAGCATGGGTGACCCAAACCACAGCTGCACGCACCCACAGGTTCAGCTGTGTCCAGACAGACAGCCCGGCGGGGGGGGATGGGGGGACAGGACCAAGCGCACAGGCAGCAAACACGCCTTTCGCCCCGGGAAAGCTCTGGCTCAGGAACACATGGACAGGTGAGCCAACGCCGTGCTCTGGTCTTGTGGTTTTATTTATTTATATAAAACATTTTCTATCCCATTTTCTACTAACATTTGCTCTGGTAACCATGGCAACGGGATGCAGTGGCAGCAGCCACTCTGGCCATTTGGTCCACTGACATTTATGATCTAGGTGGGACTGCGTTTGGCTGAGACTCGCAGGCCCGTTTAGAAGGACAGAAGCTCCCATGTTTGCCTGTTGCCCTGGGTGCGTTCTGGGATCTTCCAGAACACTGCCTGAAGGGCTACCCTGGAGCAGCTGCTGCCTGTTCCTCTTTGCACGTCTGGCAGTTGTTCTTCAGATGGCCAGGTCAACCTGAGGACGAAGCGAGCTGGTGTGGGCAGAAGCGGAGCTGCTGTCTTCTTACACCCAAAGCCGTTAGTGGGGCTACTCCACTACTAACTAGGACTACCCAAGAATAACTGGTTTCAGGATTGCGACCTATTGCTCTACTTAGCTTGAGAGAAAGAGGATGCTGCCTGATATAATGCTAAATCCATGGAACTCCACTGCATGTTGAAATCACTGTTGCCGTCTGGAGCACGTGGCTGGCATTATAGACATTTATGCCACTATGTGTTTTCGTGGCTACCCAGTAGTCCCCATAGGCTGCTTTCGGTTCCAAGCTGTCCTTTGATGCGAGAGAGCCTTATGTTATCTTGGGCGACCACAGACCAGAACTGTGGCTATCTACAAAGCTGCAGCTATATGCTGTCTGTGACCATGCTTCCTGGGATCACAATCCATGTTAAGCCCATGGCAGAAAGCGTGTTTGCAGAGAGACATAGTAATTCCTAAACATGAAGCTATCATTACATCTGATATCACCGAGGACTGCAGAGTCTATTTTTAAATGGACTGCAGCGCTGCAATTTAATTTTTTTTGTTCTCCACAATATTTGCAGTGTAGCTGAGCTGAGAAGTGACCTACGCATCAGAGAAGTGTTGCATGTGCAAACATTTGCTTTTGCTTTTGAACCTTTTAAGAAGCTGTAATATTTCTTTTTTGGACTGCCATGTTTACGATTTAATCATTTTATCATAAGTTTCACAACTTGAGATGTTTTCATTGTGTTCCAATGAGAAAATAAGGATATTCTCAACTTTCCATCCCTCCCCTGTTTTTTAGGAACAGATGTATTTCCTGTGAGACGTGCAGTACAAGTTTTTAACATGGAACATTTAACCACATAGCATTAGCTCCGATTTCTTCCCATTGCTTACCTATTCATTTACATGACACATTATTCTGTATACAGTGAAACTGGAGATATGTAGCTACCAGGGTAATCTCAACAAAACCTCCAGTGTAAAGAAAAATAATCAATCTCCCTTCTATTTCCATAGGAAAAGTGTGTTCAATATGCAGAAAATTAAGCAGCATAAAACTGTAAGGATACTTCTTACACCAACATCTAGGAGTTGCCCATCTTCTCCATATTTTATAATATAAAATCAAGGACAAACCAGATAGCTCACATGCCAAACAACACACAAGCATGAACTGCCGCCTGCGTCTTGCTGTTAAATTAGAGAAGCTTTGGAACTTACACTGTAAAAAATCTCTGAGCAATAGGCAGCTTTTAAGCAAATTTGTTTTTTCAAATGTGGTTTACAGCACATTAGTGCTTGTACACTGGGGCTGCCAGCTATTGCTAGGCTGAATAAGATTTTCTAGTCAGCTATTTCTCTCCATGACTGACACTCTTGAAAAGCATTCTTAAATGATAAAGAATTATTGACTAGGATTCATTAGAAGATGTAAGGAACTTGCTGAGAATACTAAAAGAAGTCCAGAGTGTCCAAATCAGTAAAGCTTAAAAACAACGTTTCTTGGCTTTACTGCTCTCTTGAACAATCTGTGTGACAATCATTTATCACAATATTTAAGTACACAGTTCTTGTGTATATACCATAAGCTGCCATCCATTTCCTCATGTGCTGGCAACTACAGAATTTTATATCTTTTCCTGCAGCAGAAGAAAATGAATACCCCATTGTTTTCTGCTCCTGTTCATTAATTGCCTGCTATTAAACAATAGATATAATTTTCAAAAACACCTTACTCCCATTTTCAAAAATTATATAGGCACTTATGAAACACTACCTTTTAATAAGACTTGCAATCCAAAAAGCCTAAATAAATTTTTTAAGAGGTCCCAAGAGCTGTTACCAAATTTTGCCCTGCACTGAGGTGGTGTCTTTAAGAGCTTACAGGAGATCACAATTTTACTCATGAACAGTTACACTGTGCATATTCCGTATACTTGCATAAATATCAGGGAAATCACTGAACAAGACTATCTTTTCTGTACCTTGTGAATACTCTAATTCTTTGACACTCCCTCAATAGTCCAAAACGAAAAGAGGGATCATTAACATAACTATGTAGCCTATTAATTATTATTTAGTGTAACAGTTGAAGTGGCAAACATAACAGCTAAGGTCATTAGATACCTGACTACAACGTAACAGAATTTGCTGAGCAACAGACTAGAGAAACTAACGTCTCAAATATTTGAAATTGGTGGATTGCTAAGTAATTCTACACAACAGTTTATACAAAAACTAAATACTTCTGAGTTAATCTACCAGTTAAAGATTCTATCTTGGATATTTAGACATTTTTTATTTTTAAAAAAATATAAAGATGAACTGTATGTCAGTCAAATTTCAAGAATTAAAGCACAGTAGCTATTTATATTTTAGCCACATTGGGAAAGGCTCTCCAATTGCTTTAAATGGATTAAACCACCGTAAACAAAATTCTGCTTCAAATCTTTATGTTGGCTGTGGATTTTTTTCCTTTGTTTGGCTGGCTTGCTGTTCAATTATCTTTCATGCTTATATATTTTTCAATTACATATAAGAGTCCAGGGATGCAAGAACAAGTGTTTTGTCTATGAGTATGTACATTAAAACAACAACAATAAAAAAGCACAAGCAGAAGAAATGCTTTTTTAAACTTTCCCACAAAAATTTCCCTATTAAAATGACAAGTTGCTGACAGTGTTGGTCAGTAACAGCAAGTATCTTCCAGTGACCACAATCATTATTCTATTATGCTTTCCACTGCACGGTTTAAAGCAATGTGTCCTCTGCACATAAGCAGTTAAATTGTTTTCGTTAACAAACCGAAGTGATCCCTCATAGGAAGTATTGTCAGCAAAAAGTCACTGACATGATAGAGAAAGGATCCCAGTAAGCTTTTACAAAACATCTACTCTTCCTGATAACAAGCCAATTGTGGAAGATATTCATATGCTCCTTGACCCAGTCAGAAACTTCTGAAATGCATACCTACAATTCACCAGAGCACTTAAAAGGGGACTTTAAGTATCGCATTGAAAACCCTAACCAAAACCCTTTGGGAGGAGTGTATTTCCCGACCTTTGGATAAACATTTTCCTTGTTCTTCTGGGATGTATAAAGATGACCTTAGATTATTTTAACATACAACCCACCCCAGGTTGGTTTTTCTGAAAATCTAAGCAAAAAGGAAGGAAAAAACTATCAGTCCTGGCTACACTATAGTGATGTGCAAAGTAAAATAAAATAAAATAAAATAAAAGTACAAATAACCAGATGCAGGTAAAATTGTCTCCTAAAAGGTTACCTCAAGGTTTGGGATATAGCAGTCAACTTACTGCAGGTAGAAAAACAGACCTTGCTGCACAGACAAGAATATTACCAGTGATGACTGATGGCCTACCTCTTTGACATGTGAAAGATACATATTAGGTATTTTTAGAATAGTTCACTGGTTGGTGAAGAGATGGCGCTTTTCTGGAGGACCCCCATGTTAATTGGGGGGGCCACCATGGATAAAGTGTTCTCGGTGGCGTTCTCTGGAGCTCCCTCCCGGGGGAAGCTTGACTAGCCCTAGATCTCCTAACTTTTAAACGTAAGTGTAAGACCTGGCTGTTCTGCCAGGATTTTGGCAGAGGGGATGAGTAGGGAGGGGGGAGGTTGACTATTGCTCCTGCCCAGGGTTGGTTTTATGTTGCTGAATTTGTTTATATAATAGTATATTTTTGTATTGTTTTAAAAATGGAATTTTGGTTTTATAGATGTTTTATTTTTTATTTTGTGAGCCGCTTTGAGTACTGTGGCAGAAAAGTGGGGTATGTATAAATAAATAAATAAATAAATAACCTAAGAATACAAGTAAGTAGCTCAGTCAGTCAGAAAAAGGTTTCAAGTACAAACAACACTATTTAACTTAGTCTATTTGTATATTGACACCCTGTTGACTAAAAAGTCACATTTAACTGGAGTGAAGCCACATTTTCAAACATGCCCTTCTGGTGATCTCAGTAAGTAACCAAGATCAAATTACTCAGAGGTGCAGCATCCGGTGACTTAAGCGGGCTCTGAGGAACAAGAATGGCACTTGTGTATCATCTTTTAAAAGGAAAACATCTTATTTCAGAACAGCCTGGGTCCCATTTTTAGTATAGGTGAGGGACTAAAGGCAGCGGATTGTAAACAGAGATTGTTAGACATCAAAGGAGTGCCTGTTGTACGTTGAAAACAATAACCTCAAAATCAAACCATGACATGTTGCAGTTCAAACAGCATTCTAAATTTACTGTCTAGTGTCTAATATAGTAAAAGTATAGAACGATGGTGTCAAATATATAAATTAAAATTAATTTCTTGTAAAAAAGTCTGCAACACAGACCTGGATATATAATACATGTACAGTCTCCATCTATTGGCTTCCTTTTTCAAAGGTCTTCTCTGTCATCTTGAGGCCCAGAACTTGGGGCAGGGGAAAAAAGCTTAGGTATGTCTGATGGACCTAAAACTTCCACAAAGAATGCTTTAAAGGTAGGGGAAGGCTTAATAAAAAGGGATTTTGAGCCAAATCCAAATATTTAGAAGGTTTTCACATGTACTGTAACTTCAGATAGCAGGATGCCTGGAGACCAGTTGTGGAAGCTGCCTTGCAGAGTGCTTGCCAGTATTATAGGGGAAAGTGTGTTTAGAATTTGAGTTAAAATTCAAATGTAGGTAGGCGAATGACTTTGAACTCAGTTTAGCTAACCATTGCATAGGGTATAAAATCAACCTCTGAACTAGTCCTGATTCTGAAGACATTTGCATATAGTCTCATACACATCAGCAGGAATACAGATCAAGGCTAATTAAAGAAGATTAAAGATATTAAAGATGGATTTATCCTTTTATAATAAACTGAAAGTTTTGCAGAAGGGGAAATGTTTAGGGTGTTTTCAGACAAGCACGTTACCCACCCAGTACTCAATGGATAACCATTGGTTTACCAGTGAAGTTTTCACATAAGCATGGTGGGTACTGGGTGGGGAGGTGCTTGTCTGAAAACACCCATAGTTCTGCTGCTGCATTGTGGAATTGAAAGAAAACCCAATTCTAGGGGCTTGTGTATAACAAGAAATTCAGGCACTCTGCTTATTTATACTTGTTGCATCTTGCCTCTGATCAAGCCAAATTTTGTTTTTAAAAGGTGGCATAATGAATGTGTTACTGTCACAGGGTGCCTCTTGCTAGGTGTAAGTCTCATCAGGATTAGGACCCACCGAAACCAAAGTCTCTAGGAATTAGCTCACACACACACCTTCCTTCTCCACAGTTCTCTGGGTCAAACCTTTTCTGGCTTACCCCATATCCAGAGCTCCCAGCTCTCCCAATGTTCCCAACCAAGGTTCCCTATCAGGATTAACTCCGGCTCTCTCTCAGGACCAGATCAATTAACTCCTCTCAGGAACTCACAGGCAACTCATAGTTCCCAGCCAGCTCTCAGCCATCTCCATGCTGGAGCTAGCTCTGCCAGGTCTCAGCTGACCCCAGCTCACACAACTGCCACCTCTGCCTGGCTCAGCCACTTCCTTTATATGCTGAGCCCGGCCCGAAACACACCGATGTCCTGTCAGTGGCCATCTTAGGACTTGCCAGCAGCCATTTTGGCTTCTACTCAGTTGTCTGTGACCTCACTCTGACACAGTTACCTAAACATTTTACCAACAAAAAAGGAAAACAGATTCATGATGCAAATGACTAAGGCTGAAACGAGAATCAGTTTCTTTTTTGGAATGATCTTTTGGAATGAGCAGAGGGGTTGGGAACCAGGATTCCACGGTTCTGTGGGGGCTAGTGGGTAAAAACGGTGGGAATGGGAGCCAGGACACTTGGGTTCTCTCAGAGGAGAGTGGGGCTATTGGGTCAGAGCAGGTGGAGCAGGACACCTACGTTCTGTGGGAGGGGAGTGCCGTAATCAATCAATCAATCAATCAACCAACGTACGTACTGGGCTGGTTGGTTGTGTGTGTGTGTAATTCTAGGATAAAAAAACCTTGGGTTTAAGAGAGGAGTCAAGATGCTTACAAATTCACTTGTGCTCCAAAAAGCATGGGAATTGTAATTTAACGCTCCTGCCTTAACATGCGTGCTATGTAAGCAGTAAGAATGTTGTACAATCTTACATATTGTGCTTGTTTACAATTTAGGCTCCATGCACCCACACTGCCTTGATTTTTCAGCCCCAATATTCTTCCTCTGCAGGTTGGGGGTAACGCTAAAGCTGGAGACAGTAAGCTTCTCCCCTGCTCAATATTATGGATTTGATCCCTATCTCCATTATAGCCACAATTTCCTTCATTTATACCTCCACTCTTGAGACAGCAGCTGTCCTGCAAACCTTGTCCCTGAACACACATCACCTATCTTTCAGCCTTGTCCCCCTCCAACTCTATATACCTCTCAGCATCTGGGAGCCCCTTCCCCATAAAACCACTGCTACCCATAAAACCACTGCTCCCCACCCCTGGTTTCCCCCTAGTCTTGTCCGCCAGTATGCATCTCATAACAATTAGGGATGACAATTTTGGGTACAGATTAATCCGTAACCGAAAAGGGCTGTTACGGATTAATCCGTACCAATCTGTAACAGCGTTCCAAAAAATTTACAGATCCACAGTTATGGACTCAGCTTCTCTCCCCCGCCCCTGGGCCCTGGTATAACTGGGTGGCCTCAGAGTAAGCTTGATTGCAGATCTGGTGGACTGCAGCTTGACTGAATGTGCCGGGGGGTGGGCTCCTCCTGTGCGGAGGATCCCCCCTCCCGCCCCCAGGCAGGCTCTCTTGGCCATTCGCGCATGCACAGAACAGCTGCCCTTTTGCAAAATGGTGCCGACACTGCTGGCGCCATTCTGTAAATGGGCTGCGTATGCGCAGAATGGACCCAGTAGTCATTTTGCACATGCATGCTGTGTAGCAGGGAACTCCACAGTGCGCCGTGATGAGAGAGCCTGCTGGGGGGACTCCTGCATACGCCCCCCTGGCACCTTTAACGAAGCTGCAGCCCACCAGACCTGCAATCAAGCTCACTCTAAGGCCGCCCGGTAAGTACTGTACCAGGGCATCGGGGGGGGGAGGGGGGTGGAAGGTGAATGGGAAAGATAAATTGTGGGAGTAACAGAGTTGTTGTTTTTTAATTTAATTATGGGTCCGTACCGTACTCGTAATTAAATCTGGAAAAACTCACCGTACCCATAACAACCCGTACCCGAAATTTGGTGCAGGTTGTCATCCCTAGTACCCATCACTCTTATTCCCTCCACATGCACAGTACTTCAATGTCCTGTAGTCCCCAACCTAACTGAAAGCACATATGAAAAACATACATACACTTTGCCCCCACTCTTAGCTGTCCCCCAAACTTTGTCCCTGAATACACATCACCTTGTTTCCCCAAAATACAGCTGTCCCGTTCTCCCCAACCCAAATGCAAGCATATAGGGAAAGCAGCAAGTCAGGTGTCTCTGTCCCCAGCATCAGTGTTGTCCCCAACCTGCAGAGAAAGAGGGTTGGGACTGAAAGACCAAGGCAAAGTGTGGGTGCATGGAGCCTAAGCTGTAAGTGAGCACAATATGCGAGACTGTACAACATCTTCACCATTTATATGGCGCGCAAACTAAGTCAGGAGCCTTAACTTAAAATTCCCATACTTTTTGGAGTACAAGTGAATTTGTAAGCGTCTTAACTCCTCTCTTAAACCCAAGGTTTTTTTTATCCTAGAATTACACACACACACAACCAACCAGCCCAATACATTGATTGATTGATTTATTATGGTACTGGTTTGCACTATGACCTAACAGACATACATATAATATATAATAAAAACACAAATATACTCATAACATATAATAAAAGAAGATACAAGCAAACGCAACATTACTATATACTTCAGGGTACAATTAACGAAGACTACCAACTTCCAATGGCTACTTCCTACATTTAAATTATACTCAGAGTTCCCCATTCTCTCATTTACTTCAGATCGACTCCCGCACCATATTATCAACATAGTAAGTGGGAAACTCTTAATCACCCTTCGCTTGAAGTTACGTATCACATATCAATCCACCGCCTTTGCACATATTTTTATGGCCAAGTGCATAAATGTTGCAATCTGCCTCATCTTTTCCTCAGACCTGGTGGTTAACATACCCACAATCCTTTGATATGGTGTGAGATATTCCCTGCCTTCCCATAGTGTCTTAAGCCACAGTTCCCTTATATTGTTATACAAAGTACATTTAAACAATACGTGTGATAGATCTTCAACATCCTTGTTATTACAGACACAAAGTCGCTTAGAAGCAGGTAACCCCTTATAGCGACCCCATGTAACAGCTGAATGAAACATCTGGAACCTCACCAGAGTAAAACATCTATGTAGAAATGGTTCCCTAAGTTTGACCAGATATTCATTGAATCCATGCTTCAACTTAATGCAGGGATACCATGGAGCCACCTTCCATACCGCAACCACTGCAAGGTCAACCTGCCAAACTTGAGCTATGGCTCTGGTAGCAATCAAACTCTGCTGTTGAGTTATATCCTTACCCCAAAACTGGTCGAAAGAAAGACCCATGCTCCTCATATAACTACGTACACAAGTTATCCATGGGTATTGCCGTACACCCTCGCAGCTTAACTCCTCTACCAAACACAGTGCAGCCAGGGTCTGATTTTCCTGGTTACAAAGTTTACTCCAGTAGCGTAAACAGAACTGTTTCCCAATACAAGAGATGGGTAAAACACCAGTCTCTGCTCTTACTATCAAACCCGGGGTACCCTGCAGTACTCTCAGCAGACTCCTTAAGAATTTACTTTGTACCACCTCTAAATCACTAGCATTTCCTATAGGTAAAATTTCTGCTCCATACATCAACCTAGACTGAACTTTACATTTGTACACCTTCAGAATAATAGAAATTTTAGTTGGCATAGCCTTAGCTGCTAGCTTCAGGATCCCTTTAGCTTCAGCAGAAGCTTTTGCTGCTATTAATTTCTTATGCCTTATCCAGGATCCGCTCCTAACAAAGGTGATACCTAGATGTACGTAAGAATCTGTCTGCGAGAACTCATTTTCATTTATTTTCCATATGTGCTTGCGTGGCCTTCCTCCAAGAACCATTACTTGGGATTTGGCAAAGTTAATCTCCAGATGGTTTAAAGTACAGTATGTCACCAGATTCCGAAGTTGATTTTGCATGCCCTTCCTTGTTTGGGCCATCAGCACTATGTCGTCGGCATACGTTAATGCCACGACTGGCCGATCCTTGATCTTAGGCAGATGGCTTTCTTCACACATTAGGGCGAGAATAAGGTCACTTATAAAGATGTTAAATAGTGTGGGTGCGAGCACACATCCCTGTCTAACCCCCCTTAAGAATGGGAAAGGTTTTGATAAATTCCCCTGCAGGTTTAGCCTGACTCTAGTTGTATTTCCTGCATGCACCTGAATTAATAATGCTAACAATTCCCTATCAATACCTAACCTGAGTAATTTAAGCCATAATTTTACCCGTGATACTGTCTCAAAGGCTTTTTTCAAGTCAATAAAGGCTACCCACCCTTATCTTAACATACTTAGAGATAATATGTAAAAGAATGAAGCAGTTATCTATTGTGGCTCTGTTCTTACGAAACCCCCCCTGTTCCTCTGGGATTAGCTCTTGGCCATAAGCCCACCTTTCTAAATGCCCTAGTATGATTTTAGTAACTTTTCCCAATATTCAGAGAAGGCTTATGGGCCTGTAGCAGACTGGATCATCTGCACATCCCTTTTTAAACAGCGGTACCAATATACTCACGCCCCAGGATCTGGGAATTCTTTTGGTCCTAATGACCTGGGCAAAATAGCTAGTTAGCAGGGGAACCCACCAATCTAAACTCGCCTGCAGAGCTTCCGCAATTATATAATCATGTCCAGGCGCCTTATTATTTCTCTGGGTCCTAATTGCCCCAGCCACATCCTCCACACCAACCAAAATATGGGGGTCCACTTCCTCTGCAAATTGTCCTATCCACAATAACCTAGCATCTTTCCCCAATTGTCTTGGTTTCCCATCCTCCCCTTTCCGCTTATATAATTGCATAAAGAAGCTAATCCATGTTTCTTCACTTATAGGTGGTACAGAGTATCCTCCCTTACCATTTACCACAGATCTAATTATCGACCAGAATTGCCTTGCATCCTTCATGCTGGCAGCCACTTCCATCCTAGCCCAAACCAAAGCTATTTGGTGAGCTTTTTTGGTTTGGATTAACTGCTTGTACTTGCTTCTCTCCATTACATATTCAGATCTTAAATTCTCTGTATAGAAGTTGACCCACCGCCTCTTAGCACAAGTGAGTCTACTTTTAGCTATTCTGCACTCCTTATCAAACCACTCATTAGTTTGTCTTTGTTTAGGTTTTGTTTCATATGATAAAATCTCCATTCCTAATCTGGACCCAATAATCTCAAAGTCCTTAAATATACGATCTGTATCCTTATTCCCACCCTAGATTATACATTACATTTTATCAGGGAATTCCTGACTTCATAATAAATTTAGAGTGGCAGCAAAATGGCGAGGGGACCATTTAATACGGTCTCACTGTACTGCCGCTCTCTATGGTTTGGTGTGATGACTGACATTCTGGTTGCCTGGCTAACTCCATTTGTACACGTAACACCATATGCTCACTTTCTGGCCTTATTAATACCCCCCAAAATTTGGAAAATTCCCAATAACGTATAGGTATCACTATATAATCTATAACACTTCTTCCTCTGGTTCTAATGAAGGTAAACTCTCCTTCTGGATCATCCCCCCTCCCATTCAGTACATGCAGATCACACGTACGTAACACGTCTAACATACTCTCGTGATTTATTTTTTTCCCCATCTTTACTTCTCCTTCCAGGGATTCTAGATGGGCCAGACAAGGTAACAGATCTATCCTCTAGTGGATCAGTGCCAATCCTGGCACTCCAATCTCTGGCCACCAGCAATATTGCTGCTGGGTAGAGAATCTCCAGTTGGCCCAATATTTCTTCCAATGTCTCCCAAATATTCACTTTATAATATGGGGGGGGGAGGGCGGAATATACAAGTAAATAATAACAATTGTCTACCCTGTGAATGCCCCCACAGTTCCACCTGGAGTTCCTGTCTTCCAAATTCGATCAATTTACAGGTATTGTGGAACTTATCCGCTACCAGTATCGCAAGACCACCAGATATACTCTCCCCCTATCTCCATCTCTAATACCTGGTAAGGCATATACCTGGAAACCCTGAACTTAAAAAGTCTCACCTTCCCATAAACACATTTCCTGCAGGAAGACCAGGTCAAATCCCCCCATCTGGGTCCAAGATTTTATCTTTATAACCTGATATATTCCAGGATGAACATTTCAAGGGAAAGCTTATGCTCTTATCGACTACCATCGGGGCAGATTTTTTTTAACTTCCTTCCTACAGCTCCCAGATTATTCTCTTGGCAATTCTCAGTTCTTCTTGTATTTCTATGGCGTCAGCCCTGCAGGTCCGTTGTTCGTACTCTCAAAGAGTCTATATTTCCAACATTCAAGGGATCACCCAAGTGAGGACTACCTAGCTGCCCAGCTATTTGCTTCTCACTCATCTCCTGGAATTCAAGCGGGCACTTGTCTTTATAAACCTCACAGATAACCCCTTCTCCCATTGGGCAATTATGCATAGTTTCCTTGGGATCCAGGGAATTCTCCCTGTTATTTTCCACTAATCTTATCACAGGGGTAACATCCCCTAACTCGTTTTGTTCTAAGTATCGGGTGGCCATCAATTTTACAGGGTCATATTCTGGGTGATAGGATAAGCGTACCTTCTCCACATTCTCTGCCTGATATTCCAGGGAAGAAAGTGGGAGTTTATTTCTAATCTTGTCTAACCTTTGTATCAACACATCCTGCTCAATAATGGATAATCCAGTAAACGGGGATAACGGCGGTACTTCTCCTACCCCTTCTACGCTATCTTCCAAAAACCGCTTAATGTTAACTACAGTAGTTAGTCCCCTACCCTCCCTAAACTTATTTGGATATTTCTCTTGTTCAATCATGTATTCGGACTGTCCATAGTCTCTCTTATCTCATCTATCTCCAGAGGTATTCCCTGCCCCTCTTGCACCTCATTGTTATCCATCCGATTTATTATCTCCCCTTTCTCAGATCATGAACTAGTATACTGTGCTGCCACATTTATTTCCAAGGACTTGGTGTTAACATTTATTTGTACTTCTCTATTACAACCTATATTTGTCCTGTTGGATGAGGAAAGATAAACTGGGCAATTAAGGTCCTGGGCCATTTCTCCCCTTCCTGCTTGTTTGTGGGTAAAGGCTCTATCTACAGAAATCCCTCTTGTTATCAAATGTTTCCTAGACTGAAAGATTTCCTTTACTATATAACGGGAGTAAAGGAAAATTCGGGCAGTGACATTTTTCCTTGTCCGCCTTAAATGTTCAACTTTAGTAATTTCTGTTGCCTCAAACCTGCTTCGTAGTAAGACAGATACATTCTCAGCAACTACTTTAGGATTTTCCCAACTAGGGATAATCCCATTACTTAAGGGCCAGATTTTAACCCAGATGGCATTTCCATCAATTATCCCCAACCCCGATTTATTTTTGTGGTTGTGGGTACCGGCTAGTAATCTAGTTTTACCAGGGTTGCTTCCCTCTTGACTAATCTTCTGAGTAACTCTCTCCATTTCAACCCTTCTCTCCCCTGATCCTGATAACAAGAGATCTATTTTAGCTATAACTTCTTCCAATTGTTCTCTGACCCAAAGCAATGATCTGCCCAAATCCGTTACACTAGCAAACAACAGCGCAACAGTACATAGTTCTTCTATCCTGCTTTTTTTCTAGCAGCTGCTGCACTGCTCTTTATCCTTACCCTTCTCCTTAGCCCTCTTCTCCTTTCAAAAGAGGCTACTTTTGACCTGCCACCTTTCCCATTCAGCCTGGTTTCTCCTGGCTACTTGTTTCCAGGGCCTTAATTGAGAATCATTCCCAATTTCTGTAGAAATCAATTTTGCTTCTGGGTGATCAGTACTCACTGACATTGTTACACTGGAATAACCACCTCGCCAAATACAGTAACACTGCTCATTATCTTTTCATGCCACTGTGGCTCTTTTCAAACAGGTGAGTGGGGGGTTGGGTGCGTGCCTGCAGTGGGTGGAGGTGGGTGTGCGCCCATTCCCACAGGCACACACTCATCTCCATGCACAGAGGCACCACCATTTCCCCCAATGCCGCTGTGTGTGCGATGGGCGGAGTGCGAGAGCACACGTGCCCCCACCCCACCCACCGCAGGTGCTGTTCCCACGGGTGCTGCCCCCCTCCCTCCCTTGGGCGGGGTTTGCACAGGCGCTGCCCCCCCCCCCAACACACACACGTGTGCGGTGGGAGCGCCTGTGTGAAAAGGGCCTGTGACTGAAGTTAGTAAAATACAGTAAGTAGAATAAGCTGTACTGGCATATGGGGTTTCTGCTGGTATAATTGTGCCTAGACAGTTTATCAGACCCCAACCAACGTTTTCCTGGGCCCAACTCAACTTAATCACAGGGCCTTTTCAAGTGTACCCATTTCTAGCTCCTTTACCCAGGACTGACTGTTTACACAGGTATAAGCATGCCAGTTTCTCTAGTGACATAATTATACCTCTAAAAAAGTGAATGTTGACCACAGATCTAACCAAAAGTGACAGATATGTTCCATTTTAGAACAGAAAAGGTAATTAACCTTCATTTTATAACTTTAATTTTTTAATTATAGGCTGGTAAACAGAACAGAAGAGGCCTTTAGATGTATGCGTTCCAGGCATGATAGTACATCCATATAAAGAGTTGCTCGCAACTGTTTCTCTTCAGATGTTCCAAGAATTGTTTGTGTTGTTAATTAGTTCTTTGTGAAGTGCTCCAAGTGCCATGGAAGGAGGGTGCTGTATAAAATTATTATTATTAATAATAATCTGTATGGTAATTTAGTGCGTGGTCCCACAACAAGATTAAAGGAACAAGTGCATACCTTACACGGGCCATTTTTGAGTGGACGCCCCCCCCGCCCGCCCACGTGTGCGGGTGGGTTGGACGGTGGACCCGTCCTTGCGACTGCCGCAGCGGGTGCGTGGGGGTGCATGCGCACTCCCGTATTCCACCCATCACCCATGCACGGAGCAATGGGCACCAATGGCTGATGCTCTGTGCGTGGAGATGGGTGGAGGTGAGTGAGCATCCGTATAATGGGTTGTCTATGCACTGCCCAGTTGCTGCGGCCTCCACCCATCCCCCACACACTGCTGGCCCATTTGAAAAGGGCCAAGGTAATGCTTATATCATTATCTGAGCAAATCCATATTAGCAAAAGAAAGAGTGAGTGAAGGCCTGATATTCTGGATTATACTTTCTGGTGGGATGTGAACCACAGACTGAGAATTATTGCTACAATACACAACACACATTGCATCACTCGTAAAAAAGAGTTTCTCTGCATAATGAAATTACAACCACACTTAAAACAAAAGGACACCTAGACCCATTTAAAATAAGTCAAATAGGTAATTTCATCCTCTTTACTTGTTCTAGTTTAAAAAAACATAAAAAAATAAAATAAAACTAATGCAAAACTATTCGCAATTGTTCTGTACGTTGTTTGAATTCCAGAAAGCAAGCGTGAGTCATACATCACGACACTTATTTGAAACTTTTCAAAAAGTCAAACAATTAGGGAAACACCAAGCATTTTTAAAAACACCATGGTATTCACTCCACATTTGAAGAATTCTAACTCCCCATACTGCTGCACACTTTTGAATGGTAAAACTGTCAAATGCTTATTACTAATATTTCCATTACTACTCCAGAATTTTTCCTTTTAGGCGTTTAACAATTATTTCTCCCGACAGTCTCAGTAAAAGTAAAGAAGGCTTCTAATTTTCCAAGTGTTCACTTTGCTAAAAACTTTTCCCCATTTTGTATTGGCTTTGTGAGCTACGCCATTCCCTTTACGATTCTTAATTACTACCTTCAGTGCAAGCATACTCTCTCAGCCCTCACTTCTATCTTCCACTTTCTTTCCAAGATACAGCAGCATTCTTTTTGTAAGCTATTGTGCATGTTCAGAACTGGACTCTACTCATTTAGATATAGGTGTAGTCGTAAAGTCATTCCCAAGGTTGGTAGTCAGATTCATGGACTCGCTAACATGTATATTGGTATTTTGCCCCAAATCTAGCTTTAAGTCACAGGATGACCAAACACCACTTGCTCTACTGTCCTGGCATTTTAATAAATTCACGTGGCAAATCTTGGTACTAAGCCTTTTCCTAACAGTATCTGTCTAGTGTACTACTTTGACAGTGCCTCACCTTGCGTTCATCGAAATCATGCCTTATTTAGCTGTCGTCATATCAGTTTCTCCTTCTGGCAATGTTCCGCAATGCTTATAGCGCAAATCAAGTTATCAGATCATGAAATCACCCTTAACTACAGGCTTCCTCCAAAGCTGCAGAAACCAATCTTGGATTTCTTACTCTCTGCATTTTCTCCCTAAAATTTCTCCCACCTTGCCTCCAACTTGGTAATAAAACTACTAAATGCTAGACTTCTATGTTCCTAGTTTTCATACATTTTGGGAGATATGCATTAAAATCATTTGTTGAATTGCTCCCTCCATTCAGTCATAAAATGTTTGCATGTCTTTCGACTGTGCCCCTGGGCTTGTTCATATGGGGTGGCTCTTTTCCCCAGCT
>QEPC01011848.1:1019058-1075748 GCA_003113815.1 Sphenodon punctatus
CACACTGCTGGCCCATTTGAAAAGGGCCAAGGTGATGCTTATATCATTATCTGAGCAAATCCATATTAGCAAAAGAAAGAGTGAGTGAAGGCCTGATATTCTGGATTATACTTTCTGGTGGGATGTGAACCACAGACTGAGAATTATTGCTACAATACACAACACACATTGCATCACTCGTAAAAAAGAGTTTGTCTGCATAATGAAATTACAACCACACTTAAAACAAAAGGACACCTAGACCCATTTAAAATAAGTCAAATAGGTAATTTCATCCTCTTTACTTGTTCTAGTTTAAAAAAACATAAAAAAATAAAATAAAACTAATGCAAAACTATTCGCAATTGTTCTGTACGTTGTTTGAATTCCAGAAAGCAAGCGTGAGTCATACATCACGACACTTATTTGAAACTTTTCAAAAAGTCAAACAATTAGGGAAACACCAAGCATTTTTAAAAACACCATGGTATTCACTCCACATTCGAAGAATTCTAACTCCCCATACTGCTGCACACTTTTGAATGGTAAAACTGTCAAATGCTTATTACTAATATTTCCATTACTACTCCAGAATTTTTCCTTTTAGGCGTTTAACAATTATTTCTCCCGACAGTCTCAGTAAAAGTAAAGAAGTCTTCTAATTTTCCAAAAGTGTTCACTTTGCTAAAAACTTTTCCCCATTTTGTATTGGCTTTGTGAGCTACGCCATTCCCTTTACGATTCTTAATTACTACCTTCAGTGCAAGCATACTCTCTCAGCCCTCACTTCTATCTTCCACTTTCTTTCCAAGATACAGCAGCATTCTTTTTGTAAGCTATTGTGCATGTTCAGAACTGGACTCTACTCATTTAGATATAGGTGTAGTCGTAAAGTCATTCCCGAGGTTGGTAGTCAGATTCATGGACTCGCTAACATGTATATTGGTATTTTGCCCCAAATCTAGCTTTAAGTCACAGGATGACCAAACACCACTTGCTTTACTGTCCTGGCATTTTAATAAATTCACGTGGCAAATCTTGGTACTAAGCCTTTTCCTAACAGTATCTGTCTAGTGTACTACTTTGACAGTGCCTCACCTTGCGTTCATCGAAATCATGCCTTATTTAGCTGTCGTCATATCAGTTTCTCCTTCTGGCAATGTTCCGCAATGCTTATAGCGCAAATCAAGTTATCAGATCATGAAATCACCCTTAACTACAGGCTTCCTCCAAAGCTGCAGAAACCAATCTTGGATTTCTTACTCTCTGCATTTTCTCCCTAAAATTTCTCCCACCTTGCCTCCAACTTGGTAATAAAACTACTAAATGCTAGACTTCTATGTTCCTAGTTTTCATACATTTTGGGAGATATGCATTAAAATCATTTGTTGAATTTCTCCCTCAATTCAGTCATAAAATGTTTGCATGTCTTTCGACTGTGCCCCTGGGCTTGTTCATATGGGGTGGCTCTTTTCCCCAGCTGTTGCCAGACAGTGGCCAATAGGACTCTGGGATGTGCATTATGTTTGTATGGGCTCAAGCTAGGCTGCGTTCCCCAACTGCAGGTGGTGTTGCCACACTGGAAAGGGCTGGGGGAACACCTTAGCCCTCTGCCCCTCTTCTGAGGTAGCCCCACCTCTCAGAGTACCATGACAACACATTGTTGGCCCAGGCTCAGAAGAGCCTGGCTGCATTAGGCCTGGGCTTGAGTCCAATGCAGCTGGATCCGGGCCCAAATTTGGGGCCACAGCAGACTAACACTAGAGTATTCACAGGAGGTTTCGTTAACCCTTGGTAAGTTATCCCACTTTGAATAAGGAATAAATCTTCAATTAACAGCAGAGCCAGCTGTAACCACTTCACCAGGCTGGGCAAAATAAATGTTGTCACCTCCCAACCTCCAGTCACAAGAAATCACATATAGTATAGCATGTGTCTTAAAATCCTCTTCTAGTGAGAAGTCAAACAGTTGAATATTTGGTGAATCACCCAATGCCTGTGTTATGACACAAGTCCGGGGGGGGGGGAAGAATAAAGAAGCTCTACTTAAGAATTTATTTTTTAATAACAAACAAAGCCACACCACACTTTTAAGGAGGTGAAGCTATGAATTAGACCATGTCAGTCTAAGGATTCTGTGATTTCTTGCTCAGTTACACAGCTTGGCACTGTCTAATCAATGCCACTCATTTCTGTGACATGGATTAGTGCTGATATGCAGAGGCGGGGTGGGAGTAGTACACACAAACCTTGGCTCCCAAGCCTCTCTTCTTGCCCTTGGAATCTACTCCCTCCTGAGACATAGCAAGAACTCAGATGTTCCACAAGTACCAGCTCCAATGCTGCTCCCACCTTGACCCTCTCTCAGAGTTACTTGTACCCTCTGGCCCACAGGTCTGCTCACCGGTGCTACTTCTCGCAGGCTTCTCCAGCCTGCAGGGAGTTGCAGGCCAGTTCAATACATACAAAACTGTCTGTTATGCCTCTAGCCCCCTTCAAGTGCAAAGGCTTTCTTGGGAAACTCAGTCCACCCCTGCCAGAATCATGCAGTGTGTTCTCCCTCCCCCTGCAACATGAACAAAGGAACCAAAACAAGAAGAGTTTGTTCACAGTGTTACTTTATCTGGAGTAACTATCCCTTAAACTCACTTTAAACCCTACTTCTGTTCAATCTTTGAAACAAATGATGAGGTTATAAACCTTGAAAGAAACAGGAGGATTTTTTACTCTGGAGTAATAGTGTGCATTTGCATGTGAACAAAAGTGAGTTAAGAGATAAACAATATAGTCATCATGGCAGCAGAGAGAATTGCTTCCCAGAATGCACAATCAGCTACCCCAAGGGTTGTCTGCTCATTCTGTATTTGCGTGAACATTTGCAAAATGAGGTAGCTACTCCAGTTTGTTAATAAGGATAGGTTGGCCTTGTACAGGACGGATGCAGCTCCTTCAAAACTGTGGAGGTGTATGAACCCCTCATGGCACAACAAGCATACAAATATTCTCTAGCAAGTGGAGCCCACTATGGCTCCCTCTAAAATATTTTGACTTGTTACCAGTCTGCATCTGTAAAAGTAGCCGTATTTTAAAGCTACAGATGAATTGGGACACTAAACAATCTTTTAATTTTAATAAAGAGCTTGTTCACACATTTGTTAGTGGTAAAATGCATTTAGACCCCAGACTTTAGTACTAAAAAATAAAAAAACAACATAAAAAAATATTATTATTATAAGCATTTATATAGAGCCAGCGATGTACCTGGTGCCTTACAAAGAATAAGATAGACATGGTCCCTGCCCAAGAGCTAAATACAGAAAGAAAGGGGCAGTCAAAACTATGAGAACATAAGTGACTCCAGAAATGTAAGCCACTGTGGACATGGGGAAAGCAGAAAGCATGGTTGTGGAACTCCTTAACACAGACAAGTGTTAGTAGTCTCCTACCACCCTGGAGTACTATCAAACATTTTACCCTCCCTACCTCTCATATAATGTGAGAGTGCTACTAAAATACCATGGGATTTCTTGGGAGATAGTCATGATCATTTCCTGTCATGAACATAACATGTGAATATGCCTTGAGCTTATTAATAAAGACATAGTAATGAAGGCACTGGTCCCATAAAATCTATCACATGAACTACTCTGGGTGAAAACAAACGCAACAATAACCCACTCTGGCCCATGGGCCACAGCCACATTTGTTATCAGACTCCCAGTTGTTCACTCGGACTGACCCCAGGCGTCTTGGTGGCTGCCCCGGATTACCACCGTGGCAAATGGCCGAAGTCACAGCCTGGACTAGCACCAGCCTGATTGGGGCAAAGCAGGCCAGAGCATGTTCCCACTAACCCAGATGGAGTCCGCCATGTCCATCATGGAGGGGGGTGGGCACACATTACATTCATGCGTCTCCCCACCCCACCAGGCCCCATTTCCGTGAACGTTCGTTCTGTTGCCTAACCTGGTCTGGACTGTGTCTGCGGCAACTTCCTGAGACAAGGCAGGCCGTGTTGCTGTCGTGGTGCAGTCATGTCTGTTTTTACCCTTTGTCTCCATCTCTTACATTTGGGACCAATACGACAGCAACCCTCTCTCTCTCTCTCTCTAGTTGGAGCTTTTTAGTCAATAGTACTAATATAAAATGATCACCATTATTTGATTACAAGTCATACAACATACTTACAGGCTGAGGCTGTTCTGCAATACAGCAGTTGAAACACAACCAGAACTCACTCATCGTTTATGGTTTACAGTTCAAAGTGTGAACAGAGAGAACAGGCACAAGTAGTAAAGCTCCAAATCTGTGCTATGGAGACTCCACCTAGCACACTCCTTAACTCAGTCAACGTGCAATAGTTCCAAGATGAAAAATGATGTTCTTCTGCTGTGTTCTTCCCCAATGGCAATTAAGTACTGAGATAATTAGTTTTGCAACAAAAATGAGAGGCGATGTCTTCTGTCTCACCGTTTTGGTTCCAGCACCACAAAAATGTAAAGACGTTTCCTTAAGTCTCTAGTCTGTGCGTAGTAACCTGGGGAAAAAAAAATATCATATTACATTTTTTAATTAAGTTATGAAATAATAAGAAGATTACTTGCATACACCATTAAGTATTAAATTTGGTGTATTCATAAGGGCATACACCATTAAATATTTAAACCATGAATAAAATAGAGAGACCTAAAAGGTGCACACTTGCTTCAAGCGTATTCTTGTTTCTACAGAAATAAAAAGCACAAGCTAGAGTTGCAAGTGGGAAAAGTCATTAGATACCCAACACAAATCTCAGTTTGGAAACAGTCTCCTAACCCAGAGAATGATATACGAACATCCTCCTCTCCTCCTGTTTTTGGTCCATTCCTACCTGAAATCCTGGTGTTTGGTAAACAAACCACCATCAAAGGAAAAAATATCTCCTGACGACTTTTCTGAAAGCCATGGTTAGAGCAATTTCTACCAAACTCTCTCAGATGAGGCCCACTTTACTAACGCAATTAAAAGCCCCATTCCAGTACCGATTTTAATTGCATTGTAACCCAGTCCCCAAACACAGTTTTTGCACTGCAGGCAAGGACACTTAACAAAACTAGTCTCGTTTAAGTCTGAACTTAAGTTTTCAATAACCCAAAGCCATTGCGGTTAAATCAGCCAACATCAAATACCTTCTACCTTGCTGCTCTGTGCATAGATGCCTGTATAATAGGAAAGAACATGTAAAATATTACACTGTTTTTACTCAGCCTAAACTCCTGGTGTGGAACAACTGACAAACTAAATTCCAGCCATTCTTTTGCTAAACTGTAGTCTATTTGTTAATCTCTAACCTGAAGCAATGTATTTTTTTTTACTCCAAAAGTTCAATAAAGCATGACTCGAGTGATTTTAATCTGGTCATTCAGTTGGTATTCTAACTTTACCTTATAAATAACTACAGGAATATAAAGTTATAAATTCTCTTCAAAAAACTTAACCATGCATTTACTTCATTTATGGGAATTCTCTCAATACACTGCTATATATTATTATTCCTACATTCACCACCCATACACACCAATTGAATGTGAGCACGTTTTGACCTTAAGGCCCTAAATGGTGTAGGCCCCACATATTTGAAAGACTGCCTTTTCTCCTGTACTCCAGCATGATCCCTGCAGTCAGGCAGGATATCATCTGCCCATCAGGTTTACATAGTGAGGGTGCACAAAGAGTAATTCTTGGCTGCTGTCCTAATATTGTGGAACTCTCTTTCCCTGGAGGTTCATTAAAGCCTGAGCCGGAGCATTTTCCAGAAGCAGTTTATGACTTTTCTTTTTGGCCGGGCATTTAGCTGGCAGAGATAAAGTTGGGGGAGGATGGGGACTTGGAAGAACTTTCTAGTGTATGTTTTTTATTTTATATTGGAACTTGCCCTGAGCTTTTAGGGTAACGGCAGGATAGAAGCATAAATAAATATACAATTTTCACAGGGAGAATACAAAACACTCCCCGTCCCCAAAAAAGTACACACTAAATCTATGCATTCCAATTTTGAATTCCTGAACAAAACCTCTGAAAATCTATGTTGGAAAAGTTGTGAAAGCTTTTCTCCAACATGTATCGTTAAATGTTTTAACATTCAGGAATTCCATTCTAAGGAACTCAAATTCTAGCGATGACACAGTTCTCGTCACTTTGGTTTAACAAAGTTGGCAGAAAATTTGCAAGCACATTTCTGTAGAGGAACTGGTCAGCTTCAGAATGCAGTTTAAGAGGCGTGGCAGGAAGATATTTTGACACCCAGTCTATTCTCTCATTACTAACAGTCCACCAAACACCATATTGCTGCTTTTAAAAAGACAGCACTATTTTAGCAGACTAAGGAGCTTCAAAGGGTGGGACTGGGGCAAATGGGATATTTTCACTAGGAAAAAAAAATGCTTCCTAAGAAAACAAACTCCATTCAGCCTTAGGATGTTACATTATGCAAGAAGAGCAAAAATGAAGTCCAGATGTGTACAAGCTACTGTGGTATCTCAAGGAGCTACAATCAAAACACTAGGTTCCAGATCTATAAATACACTTAGGTGAAGATGGATTACCTACTGCTTGATTGAAAAACAGCAAGTTTCCACGTCTTAATTTTCTGAGAGTTGACAGCCCCATAACAAAGGAGTAAAAAAGTTAATCTTCCTTTGCTGTAGGAATTGTCTTTATGCATCCAGCAGCTGTTCTGGAGAAAAAATTTAGCAAGAATCAAGAAAAGGCTCAAAGCCTAACCTAATGTTAGGTTAACTTTAAAAACAAACAAAACAAAAGAAACTGAGCAATTTTTAAGCCATACTTCCAAGCACATTATTTTAGGAATGGCTTTTCAAAAGCATTTAGTTCAGCACTGGCCTAATTCTGCTCTCTCAGCGTCAACGTTAAAGCTCTCAATCATTTCAGTGAGAACAGGAATAGGCCAAGGCTGAGAATTTTTGAAAAACCCCTCCCCCCAAATCCAAATATTCAAAATTACAAAGCCTCCAAAATCATGAGGTTGGCTTAAAAACAACAAAATTTGTGTGTATGTGTATTTGTTAGCATACACAGCAGGCACATTTTGAGCATACTACCTGTAGGGTAGCAGTATTTTTTTAAAATGGAACCCAATACTCAGTATTTTATTGCAAAGTGTCGAAGTTCTAGGCTTTAAAACCCCCTAAAATTGTAGCTTAAGAGAAGTGATGAAAGCTGGCAACCCTGACTACACTTTCTTTGTTCTCAAAATTCTGCTAGGATCTGCACACAAGGCCCTTTTCAAATGGACATACTCCGCCCCCTTGCACATGTGTGTGGATGGGTGGGGCGTCTGTTCAAAAACCATGGCGAGTGTGGGGGGATGTGTGGGCATCTGTGGGAACGCTGTGGACGGTGGGTGGGGGTGCATGCGCGCTCCAGTGTAACACCCATCTCCACCTATTACCTACGCATGGAGCAATGGGCACCAATGCCGGATGCTCTGTGGGTGGCGGGTCCATGGGAACACCCCCCACGCACCGCCCACCCATCGCCCCATGCACCTGCACCCACTTGAAAAGGGCCAGAATTATCCCTGTCGAAGATAATCCCAAAACATACACTTTACAACCAGATCATTGTTAAGCTCAATCAAGAATTTAAATTCTGATCTTTCATAAGGAACATGTAGTAGTCCATCAAGTGTTCAGGCCCTGATGCTGATTAGGGATGGGACTTTCAATTTTGGCCTCTTTCCGTTAAAACCGAAAGTGTCTCTTTCCGTTAAAACCGAGAGATCTGAGAATTGGACCCCTCTCTGATCCCAATTTTCGGATCTTCTGTTCCCATTGAAGTCAATGGGAAAAGAGGGAAACCTCTTCCATCCCCCCACCCCACTCCCAGTCTCAGAGGGTGGTGGTGGGGATTCATTACTCCCTAACACTTCCACGCACATCTGCCGGGGCCCAGCTTTACCCACCACCCAGCCCAGGGCCCCTGTATTTTACTTACTGTTGCTGGTCTGGAGGATAGGGGTCATGGTTGCCCGCTGAGGCGCCGACTCCGGTACTGGCTGCCGGGCCTCCTCCACTACTGACTGGTGTCAGGAGCTGGCTCCGCTGCCAGGTGGCGGAGAAGGCCTGGCCACCTGGAACTGAAGCCAGCTCCTGCCACCAGTCAGTAGCAGAGGAGGCCATGTGCAGCCCTAATACAAAATGGCTCTGGCAGCATCGGCGCCATTTGGAAGAGAGCAGCTGTTCTGCGCATGTGTGGAATGGCTCCCCATGCATGTGCAGAACAGTTGTCTTCTTCCAAAATGGCACTGATGCTGCTGGCACCATTCTGGATTAGGGCTGCACATGCACAGAATGGCTTCGGTGGCCATTTTGCACATGCGCACTGCGCCGCTGCCCATCCAGAGGCGTTTTCAAGCTACGGTGGACCAACAAGATTAGAAGAAAAAAAAAGAGAAGGCCCGGCTGCCCGTCAGTGGAACTAGCTCCGCTGCTGGTGACTCAGCCTCCTCTGCTGCTGGCTGGTGGCAGGAGCTGACTCCGCTGCCAGGCATCCGGGCCTTCTCCGCCGCCACGCAGTGGAGAAGGCTCAGCAGCCTGGCAGCAGAGCTAGCTCCCAACACAAGTCGATAGCAAAGGAAGCCTGGCTGCTGGTAGCGGAGCCAGCGGCTCAGCTGGTGGGCGTGACCCCCCACCATCCAGACTGGCAACAGTAAGTAAAATACAGGGGTCCTGGGGGTTGGGAAAGCTGGGCCCTGGCTGGTGGGGGTGTTAGGGGTAATGGATCCCCATCCTCCGAGGACGGGAGTGGGGCGGGGGGCATGCCTGGGGTTTCTTTCAGTTGGTTCCCTGTGCCTTGGAGGGTTCTCTTTCCCATTGAAGTCAATGGGAAAAAGAACAGACACCAATAAATCCAGCACCAATAGGAGATCAGACACACAGGGGATCCGAAACTGAAATTTTGCCTAGAGTCCCACCCTATATCTTTATATCGTTCAGAAGCTTGGATTCCAAGCAGTTCAGAGATGGAGAAGCTCTATGTGAGTAGCTCGGCCCATAGCATAAGTTGCTACAGGATCCACTGCCAGTGACTCAATCCACTCTTGTATTGCTCACCCACATGCACATTCATTTACACAGTTTAACGCAGCAGTTGCAAAGGAACAGCTCCAAGTAAAACATTTCCTTTCCTCAGTTTATTAAAACACACCCTTGTTCTTTGAGGCAAGCCCCCTTTGCAGGGCTCCTTTGCCAGGCAGCCCTCTCTCAGGCTGTTAGCTCCCTCCTCTAAGGTGAGCTCCTCTCAGGCTCCACTCTCAAGGGCTTCTGCCCTTTGCCAGTCAATTCCCAGGGTAGCCCTGTGAGACACAGGGCCTTAGGACAGGCTCCCTGGCCCATTCTCTTAGCAGGCAAGCTCTCAGCCCCAAGGTAGAGCCTTTTGGTTCCAACTTGCCTCTCTCTCTGGTGCTCCTCCCCATTCTGAGTTTCTTGCTCAGGCTTTTGTAGCTGAGACTCAGGCTCCTTACCCACATTACCCGGGCTGGCGATTTTCCTGGCGGGGAATCTCCCAGCTGGGAAACCTACGTCGAGCTCTGCACGCGGGCGCAGGGCTGAGAGCATCATCAGCTGCATCTACAGGGTTTTTTCCCTCCAAATGTCAGGCCTTGAAATCTAGCCCTGATTTACAGAGGGGAAAAAAAGCTGAGGGACGCAACTGATGACCTGCACCCATGGACTGAGCTCGGCGTAAGTTTCCTGGTGAGGAGACTCCCAGCAGGGAGAATCATCAGCCCCAGTTAACGTGGGCAAGTGGCTTCAGCTGCCTTGCAGCTTCGGACTGCACCGCTGAGAAAACTCAGGCTGCTTTCACATGAAACACTAATTGCAGGATTGTAATTTACTCCTGCACATTATCTGCACATGTGAGTGCACTATTCTGTGTTCATTCTGTGTGTTATGCCTTGAGCACTTGTGCATTACAGGGCTCCGAAATTCTACTCTTACAGTGACAGGTGTTATGGTTGCGCAAAATTGGGAATGTCAGAATGCTTGTTGGAGTTACAATCACAGGATAGCAGGTGCAGAAGCCAGCAGACCAGAGCTGCAGTTCATTCCCAACAAGTTAATTTCAGTCCTCATTAATTTCACCTTGCTCTGCTGCCTTCCTGTTAATTTCAGTCAGCTCTGACACCTGCTTTTTAATTTCAGTCCACTGTAGACTTGTGGATTTCATCCCTACTCTGAGGTCAGTTGGGCAGCAGACACAGGACAGAAGGGGAAGATGAAAATTGTGCAAAATTTGCGCTCGTGAGAATGGTAGATCTGGCAATTATGCAAAACATGCAAAGACAAAAACTGTGGGAAACACGTCTTGTGAGAAGGGTGCTCAGAAAATAAATCATGCGATTTTAAAATCACAAGATGATTGTGGGATCAAGAAAATCACAGGCGACACCATCACGTGTGAAAGCAGCCTCAGTTCCACCCACTCTGACCTTTTGGATAATTAACCCCTTAAAGGGCTGATGCTTGCCCTGTGCTTTAGGTGCTTACTCCAGCCTCCCTTGAGACTAGTCCTGCAAGGACTTTCAGTGACACGGTTACTCTGGTTTCTAGCTCTTGCACCTAAAGTGATACTGACATCTAAAGCTATCAGAACTAAAATGGGAGAATCCAAGCAAGAAATCAGAGAGACGACATTATGAAGGTCATAACCTACAGGAACTAAAGAAAAACGCTTGAGGACTAGGTATAATTATATTTTTCTAGTTCTCTCAGACACTCAACCTGAGAGCTGTGAACAAGTTAATGGGAGCTATGCACACTACCCATTTTCTCCACTTTTTTTTTTTTAATAGAGCATTTTTGTAGGCCACACTGTAATGGAAATAGCCTAAAATGTATGAACCAAATGTAAAATGCTCTAAGAAAACCCACTTACATTTACAAACAACATGAAAAGAACTGCAAGAGGTATGTGCTGCCCCATTCACCTCAATCAAGGTACTGTGGACTGACTTCGTTACCTCAGAATCCAGCATTCGTATCAGATACCATGAAATGTGTTCGCAAACTGCTGGCCGTAGACATATTGCTGCATGGGGAAATGGTCTTAAAATAAATAAATGGTTGTTACATGGCCATCCTAGTTTCAGAAAGCAATTCCTGCAGTAGAAAAGCTTGACCAAAAAGGTGAGGAAATTATTCCACAGTTCAGAATTTGCTGTCTGTGTGTTTCTTCCCAGGAACATTCTTCCAGTTCAGTGCAGTTTAAAGTGTTTGGCCAGCTGAAGCTCTGGGAGCAAGCCAAGAGGTTTAGTCACTCTTGTCTTGAACTGAAATACAAAGCACATACTGTCATGCAATGCCAATTGAACCTCTTTCTCCACATGAAAAGCAGGGTGGAAGGGGTTCCGAGAGTTTGAGAAACCTCTTCTAGGCTTAGGGAGAGGTGTAGTCAAAGGGTGTTTTTAGGCAAATGGGCTGCCTTTGTGCTGGGCACACTACCCTCCTTCACCCACAGGTGGCCCGTCTGTCTAAAAGGGGCCCACCAGATGTTGAAGCTGAGTGCTGCTGGCGGAGCGGGCTGGCCAAACCCAGGGCACTGGTCTGAAATGGAGTAGCTGTCAGTCTGATCTGTGGACTCACGCTGCTCATCTCTTTGAGCCAGTCATTGCCCCAGACAACATCATAAAGTTGTGGGCGCAATCTTTGAGCATTGGACAATCGCCCACAACTCTATAGTGTCTCTGTGTGGAGGCACAGCGCAGCTGACTGAGAGCCGGGGAATCTACTGGGTGTGTGTGAACCCAACCCAGGTGGGACTGGATGTGCGTGGATTTGGGGGTGCATCCTCGGAGCAGGCTGTCTCTCCACATCTGTCTGAAAACACCCAGAGAAAGAGAGATGCTAGCCTTGGTGTATGTCCTCCAAGCAGAGACATAAGTAGTTAGGAGTTTAATTCCCATTTCCAGTGACTGTGGGTCTGCTTTTATACACCCCGCCCTTTTAGCTAACTCCCCACTCCTAGTCAGGAACTAGCATCTGCCCCCTCAAACACAGAGGTGACAAAAGGACACATGATGTTTTTAGACAAGTGCCTCCTCACCCATCATGTACGTTGCAAGGCTGCATTGGCATCCTATGCAGCCCTGCAACATGCAGGATGGGTGTGTGATTAGTGGTATTGGGTGGGGAGGTGCTTGTCTAAAAACACCCACAGTTAGGGATAGAATCTATTATTGTTAGCATGATTGTCTCAAAATGTAGCTACCAAGCCACACTTTTAATAATGTTGTTGTGTACTGCATAGTGTTTGGCTGGCTCTGCAAGATGCTGCAAGACTCTCTATTGACTGAATCCACAAGGTAAACTAGCATTTTACCCTCCATTTTAACTAGCATTTGAAAAGGAGATTGGAAGGTGAATGGTTCAAAACTGGTTTATGTAAAAGGACATTCTGTGTATATGTGATTTTTTAAGTTTGGCTTTTATTTACTTCTTTACTTTTTTCAGCCCATCCTTGATATTGGTCAATGAAATATTGCCTAACATTGGGCTACCAGAGAATCTGCACTGAATAGGGCTATCAAGCTTTGAAAAGGAGATTGGAAGGAGAAGAGTTCAAGCTGGGATGTGTTCTCTGTGATGTACTGCAATTTAAAGACTTTTTTCTGCAAAACAATATGGAATTCAGAAATTTTTTGGTTAGCAAATTGTGTGCACAAAATGTCTGTAAAGTGTACTAACTTTTCATATTGGCAGGCATCTCTCTTTCAAATATCAGCTAGAAACATACAACCAACTGGAGCCCTCTGAATTTCTTCCATGATTTGTTGGGAATATCTATCCTAGACCTTTACTTCCTCTCACAATAACTGACCAGAGGTCAAATTTGTAATTTTGCTCCTGTTCATTCAAGTTTGGCATACGAAAGATGAGTTCTGAATGTCTTAACATGGATACAATTTATGCGTTTATTACTAATGTGGGAAAAGTAAAAAAAAATCTATTTTGCAGATGTGGGGGCAGCAAGTGGGGCTTCCAGGGGAAATTCAGGAAAAGTTCAGAGGTCTCCTGAAGAATTAAAATTCACCACTATATTACTAACAGAAATGCATGTTGAAGGGTTTCCATCATATTTTACTAGAGAGGCTTTTTATCATCAAAATATTATACAAATTAAAACTCTGGTTTTGCTCCTCAGATACAGAACTGAACCCAAAGTCAAATTTTAGGTATATTACAGAAGGTCAAAGATAGCTCTGCTCTTTGGTAGCCCAGCTCAACCTTTACTCAGAGCAACTATGCACCTGCAGCACACTTCAGCTTTTTTCTATACAGTATATGCTGCCAAATTCATCCCAATCTCTGTTTCTGAACACAGTGCCAAGAGAATTTTCATCCATTTCCTCTTTATGTGGAGAGAACTTTTCTCCTCCTACTCCTATAGAAATAATTTCTGATAAATCCTGAAAACTGCGAGATTTCTGGCATTTTAATGACACCATCAATTAAAAAGAGATCAGATCCAAGGAAATAAAAAGGGTATGTGTTAAAACCTGCAGCTGTGTTTTATAGGGAAATGGTTATAAATGACTTTATAATCACCTGGTTATTATAATCGGGCAAGGTACAAAGTTGCTGTGTAAAACAGAAAAAATGCAGGTGAATGATACCTCAACAACATATAAACTTGGAAACTTGTTTAAAAATAGTTGAAACAAGTGGTTTTAATTTTTGTACACCAAATCATTTAAATCTCAAGTGTATGGATTACCTCAATTAGGCAATTGGTCTAATCAGCCCAACAGTACTGTAATGCCTAGTGCCTCTGCCTGATCTAGTGGGGGGGCGGAGCAATGAATGGAGTCTAGGAGCACACTGGCATTGGCCAGGTAGCACTCTACATCAAAAAGGATCACGTTCTTGGATGAAATCACACAAGATATTACCACAAGTTGGGCAACCTTACCCCAATTTCGGCACTGTTGCCATGAGATGCAGTGACGTGTATGCATGGCAGCTGTCAGATGTTCACCCCGCTTTGGGGTGGGGTGGGGTGGCTGCTAAGCTCTGTGTCCTTAGAAAAAGGTCGAGGACATACAGCATAGCAGCCTTACCCAAAGTGGGGTAAGGCTGCCCAAATCATGCTAGTGCACCATCGCTCGTGGGCCCGGTCTCCATCTGTCCCATCCGGCAGAGGGGTCCACTACAGGGCTTTGAGTGGCAGGCACTGTTCCCAGTCCCGTACAGCCATGCCATGGCCAAAGTGGGCTAGTGGGCAGACTAGGGAAGGATGGGTGGGGCAGGGTGCATGCACGTGTGGCTGGTACCTCATCCCACCCAGGACATGGCATTCAAGCTGCAGGTTTCCTGCCAGGTTGTGTGTATGTGGATCATCTACCCTGCTCTCCACGCTGGCCCTGCAATTAATTATTATTATTATTATAAGCATTTGTATAGCGCTAGCTGTGTACCTGGCGCTTTACAGAGCAATAAGATAGACGTGGTCCCTGCCTACAGCTTACAATCTAATAGACACGGAGCGGGGAGACAAGTAGAGGAGACATAGGGAGAGACAAGTGATCAATAACATTCAAGCAGATTTGAAGTCTCAGGTGCACGTGCTTGGCTTGGTTGCAGTTAGGCAGGAGTCTGCGGGCAGGGGAGACAGTAAATATTGAGAGGAAAGTTCTAACAGGCATTGGGAAAAGGTGGTGAGGAAGAGGTGGGTTTTGAGGAGGGATTTGAAGGAGCGGAGGGAGGGGGCAAGGCGGATGTGGGCAGGGAGGGAGTTCCAGGCCTGTGGGGAAGCAAGGGAGAAGGGGCGAAAGCGGTTAGAGGAGCAGGGGAGATGGGGAGAGCGAGGGAGGGGACAGAGGAGGAGCGGAGAGTGCGTGCAGGAGTGTGTAAGGAGAGTAGGATTGAGAGGTAAGGGGGAGCCAGGTTATTATTATTATTATTATTATTATTAATAAACATTTATAAAGCGCCAGTAACAACCTGGCGCTGTACAGAACATACAATCAGCTGCGGTCCCTGCCTGTGGCTTACAATCTAAAAGACAAGGAGGGGGAGACAAGGAGAGGGGACAGCGGGAGAGACATGGGAGAAGACAAACAAACATTCAGGCGGATGCGAAGTCTCAGGTGCGTGTACTTGGCTTGGTTACAAGGTGGTCGGTAGCAGCAGTCAGCAGAGGAGGGCTGACAGTAAGAGCAAGGGGAAAGACTAGAGGGCATTGGGAAAGGCAGCATGGAAAAGGTGGGTCTTGAGGAGGGATTTGAAGGAGCGGAGGGAGGAGGCGAGGCGGACGTCGGCAGGGAGGGAGTTCCAGGCATGCGGGGCAGCGAGGGAGAAGGGACGAAGGCGGTTGGGCGAGCAGGAGAAGCGAGGGAGAGCGAGGGAGGGGACAGCGGAAGAGCGGAGAGCGCGCGCAGGAGCGCGTAGGGCGATTAGGTCCGAGAGGTAAGGGGGAGCTTGGTCATGGAGCGATTTGAACGTGAAAACCAGGAGTTTGAACAGGATACGTTCAGGAAGGGGGAGCCAGTGAAGGGAGAGGAGGAGAGGCGTCACATGGTCGAAGCGACGGGCAGAGTGAATGACCTTGGCGGCAGAGTTTTGGATCGCCACAAGGGGGGACAGGTGGGAGCGAGGGAGGCCAGCAAGGAGGAGGTTGCAGTAGTCGAGGCGAGAGATAACCATGGCATGAACAAGGATTTTGGCCGAGGAGACAGATAGAAAGGGGCGAATGCGGGCAATGTTGAGGAGAGCGAATCGGCAGGATTTGGCCACAGAGTCAATGTAAGGTTTAAAGGAGAGGTGCGTGTCAAAAATGAAGCCCAAGCTGCGGGCACGGAGAACAGGACGGATGGTGACCCCGTCAATGCAGATGGTCAGGTCAGAGGGAGAGGAGGGGGAGGGAGGAAAAATGAGGAGTTCAGTCTTGGCCATGTTCAGTTTGAGTTGGCGTCGGGACATCCAGGCGGAGATATCAGAGAGGCAGTCGACGAGGCGTGAGCGGACAGAGGAGGAGAGAGAGGGGGTAGAGAGATAGAGTTGGGTGTCATCAGCATAGAGATGGTATTGGAACCCGTGGGAGGCAATAATTTCACCAAGGGACCGGGTGTAGATAGAGAAGAGGAGAGGGCCAAGGACAGAACCTTGGGGAACCCCAACCGAGAGGGGAAGGGAGGGGGAGGTCGACTCGGGGAGGGAGACATTAAAGGAGCGGTCAGAGAATTAGGAGGAGAACCAGTCAAAGACAGAGCCACGGAAGCCCAAAGAGTAAAGCGAGTCCAAGAGGAGCGAGTTGTGAAGGGATTTATAAGTGAATACCAGGACACTGCCCACCATAGGCCGTGCAGGGGATCAGTCCCAGCCAACTTCGTTTGGCTGTACTCCGTTCATGCAGAATTACGTAAGAACGTAGGAAGTGCCATACTGGGTTAGACAAATAGTCCATCGAGCCCAGCATCCTGTCTCCAACAGTGGCCAACCTCAGTTGCTTGGAAGTAGTACCCAAAAGGTCACAGTGGGGCAATCCATTTCCTGTTGTTTACTCCCAGCTCCCAACAGTAAGAGGTTACATTCCCCAAACCTACCCCAGGCTCTGGCTTATAGCTGCTAATGGTCCTATCCTCAAGAAACTTGTCCAAACCGGTTTTAAACCCAGCTATACTACTGGCCTTGACCACATCTTCTGGCAATAGATTCCACAACTTAGCTGTGTGTTGAGTGAAAAGATACTTTCTTTTATTGGTTTTAAATCTCCTATTTGCTAGATTCATGGATGGTCCCCTAGTTCGATTACTATTTGAGAGGGTGAATAACCTTTCCCTATTTACTTGTTCCACACCACTCATGATTTCATAAACTTCTATCATAGCCCCTCTCAGATGGCTGCTAGCTTAAGAGCCCCAACGTATCTTCATAGGGGAACCATTCCACACTTGTTATCATTTTTGTTGCCCTTCTCTGTACCTTCTCGATTTCAACTCTATCTGTGTTGAGATGGTGCAACCAGAACTGTACACAATACTCAAGATTTATGATATTTTCAGTTTTATTTTCTATCCCTTAACAAATAATTCCTAACATTGTTTGCTTTTTTGACTACGGCCGCACATTGAGGTGAGGATTTCAGTGTATTGTCCACAGTGACTCCAAGGTCCTTTTCCTGAATGGTAACTCTTAATTTAGAATCCATCATTGTGCACGTATGGTTTAGATTGTTTTCCCTATGTGCATCACTTTGGAATTGTTCACATTAAATTTCATCAGCCATTTAAATACCCAGTCACCCAGTCTAGCAAGATCCTCCTGTAATTCCTCAGACCACTTGTGTTTTAACTACCTTGAATAACTTTGTGTCATCTGCAAATTTGATCACTTCACTCTTTACTCCCTTTTCCAAATAATTAATAAATACATTAATCAGCATTGGTCCCAGTAAAGATCCATGGGGCAGTCCACTATGTACTTCCATCCATTGTGAAAACTGAGCATTTAGTCTTACACGTTGTTTCCTATCCTTTAACCAGTTATCAATCCACAATAGGATACTGCCTGCGATCCCATGACTTTTTAATTTCCTCAAGAGAGTCTCTCATGAGGGACCTTATCAAACACTTTCTCAAAATCCAGGTATACTGTATCAATCAGCTCACCCTTATCCACATGCTTGTTACACCCTTTAAAAATTCCAACACGTCAGTGAGGTATGACTTCCCTTTCCTAAATCCATGTTGCCTCTTCCACATTTTGCCATGTTTATCAATATGCCCAGTAATTCTGTTCTTAATAATAGTTTCCACCATTTTATCCAGTACAGAGGTCAGGCTCACTGGTCTGTAGTTTCCAGGATCATCTCTGGAACCCTTTTAAATATCGACATTACATTTGCTACCCTCCAGTCTTCAGGTACAGTGGCACATTTTACCAACAGATTAAAAATTACGAGTAGTAGATCTGCAATTTCATATTTGAGTTCCTTCAGAACTCTAGGGTGTATACCATCTGGTCCCAGCGATTTGTTACTATTTAGTTTGTCAATTTGCTTTAAAACCTCTTCCAGAGTCACGTTGGTTTTTGACAGCTCTTCTAATTCATCATCTGCAAACAACAGTTCCAGCATATGCATCTCCCCAAATCCTCTGCACTGAAGATTGAAGTAAAAAATTCATTCAGTTCTCTGCGATGGCCTTATTTGCCCCCTGGTCATCTAATAACCCAAATGACACTCTAGCATGCTTTTTGCTTCTGAAAAAGTTTTATTATTAGTTTTGGCATCTTTAGCAAGCTGCTCCTCAAATTCCCTCTTGGCCTGCCTTATTAACTTTTTCCATCTAGTTTGGCAATGCTTATGCTCTTCCCTCTTTACTTCATTGGGACTATCTTTTCATCTTTTAAAGGATGTCTTTTTGGCTCTGATAGCCTCCTCCACCTCACCATTTAGCCATATAGGCAGTTGTTTGGGCCTCTTGCTACCTTTTAAAATTTGTCAACACATCTAATCTGGGCTTCCAAGATGGTGTTTTTAAAAAGTCTGCATGCCGCAGGCATTTAATGTTCATAACTGCTCCTTTAAATTTTATTCTAACTAGTTTCTTCATTTTAGCATAGTCTCCCTTTTTGAATTTAAATGTTACTGCAATAGTTTTATTTTCCATTCTCCCTCCAATAATTATGTCAAATTTGATTATATTGTGATCACTATCGCCAAGTGTCTCCACCACCATTACCCCTTACACTCCACGTAGGACTAGATCCAAGGTAGCACCTCTCGTTGGTTCCAGGACCAGCTGTTCCAAGAAGCAGTCATTTATGGCATCTAGAAACTTTACCTCCATATCCACGCCTGGAGGAGATATTCACTCTGTCAGTATTAGGATAATTGAAATCACCCATTATTATTGTTTCTGACTTTAGTGGCTTGTCTAATCTCCACTAGCATTTCATAGGCAGTCTCACTGTATTGGTCAGGGGACGATATTATAGCCCCACTGCTATACTCTTCCCAGTTATGCATGCAATTTCTATCCATAGACACTCCAGAGTAGTTTGCTTCCTGTAAAATTTTAATCCTACTTTACTCAATCCTACTTGAATCATGTTTATTTAATACTGTCTTTAACATATAGAACTACTCCGCTACCATCTCGATCTACTATGTCATTTTGACATATTTTGTACTCTGGTATTACAGTGTTCCATCAGTTATCCTCATTCCACCACGTCTCTGGGATGCTTATTATGTCTAGATCTTCATTTAGTGCCATACACTCTAATTCCCCATCTTACTTTATAGACATTTAAATGTATTATTTTTATTCTTATTCTTGACGTGCTCATCATAAGTAACTGTTTGAGGTATGTTGGAATAATTTGTGTATGTCTGTTCTGCACTGATTTTCACCTGAACTCCCTCAGCTTCAAAACCATCCTCTATACTAGGATACTCTAATTTCCCTGATTTAAGAGAATCCTTTGGTGAAACCTCGGCCTGAACCATGTGCTCCTCAATGCCTGTAGGCTTTCCCCCGGATTCTAGTTTTAAAACTGCTCTTTCTTCTTTTTAATTTTTAGTGCCAGGTGGGTTCTGTTCTGGTTAAGGTGGAGCCCATCCTGTCGGTATAGGCTCCCCCTTCCCCAAAAGGTTTGCCAGTTTCTAACAAATCTAAAGCCCTTTTCCCTGCATCATCATCACATCCACGTATTGAGACTATGGAGCTCAGCCTGCCTCTGGGGTCTTGCGTGTGGAACTGGGAGCATTTCTGAGAATGTTACCCTGGACGTTCCAGTCTTCATTCTTCGACATAGAAGCCTAAATTTGGCCACTATGAGAGCAACAAGCCACATTACACACAGAGCCCTGTATCTAGACTTCCTAGATTAATGAGGCCCGACTAGATTATCTTTTTGAACATGACTAAGGCAGAGAGACTTTTTTTAAAATTGGCTAAATTTTGCCAATTCCTAAATTCATGTTGTTGTTTTTGCCTTTAAAAAACAAAACAAAAAAAACCACAGGAGTGGGACAATTTACTTTTAACTGGTCTATATCCCTGCCTTCTCTTTCTGAATGAAGAGATTACAGGCCCCATTTCTATGCACACTTGTGCATTTTGTCCCATCCCTTTTTACTCAGGGTAGTAAAGTTATGCACACAAGAATTTGCAGGATCAGAGTCTTTATTTCTACGACTGTTTCTTTTCTTTCTTTCTTTCGCTTTCAAAAACAAACAAATTAGTTGGGAAGGGCTGAAACGAGCAGCAATGCTCTCAATTACAAGCACCAGAACCAAGATCTCAGAGAGATCTTGGTCCTGGCTGGTATGATTTCTTGGCAAGCAGTTACAAAAATGGCTGCTTGGGGGTGGGAGGGAGAGCATGTGTACGTTTCAAAGGCCAACTGTGCACTTCCTCCCACACTGCCAAACAGCTGTTTGCTGGTGTATGTGTGTGTGGAAAGTAGCCTTTGAAGGTCACCTGATGGGTTTCTCGAAGGTGCTTCCTCTTCCCCCAGCACCTCTCATCTGAGAAGCGCAGCCTGCCACGCCTAGGCTGACTCACCTCATCACCCAGCTGGGACTTCTACTGTCCTGGTTGCTGTTGACTTCTCCCTACTCCTCCCTCAGCCGGCATGCTGCACAGCTAGCCCGGGAACCTCCCCGCTTGGCTTTTTCTGAGCAGGGAGGGGAGGCCTCTTCCCACTGGCGTACAACCCCCTAATGGGTCTTCTGTTCCCTTGAGACTGATATTGGAGGTGCACACTTGCAGGCACAGCACCTGGGACAGTAGGAACCCCAGCCCAGCTGGGGGGTGAGTCAGCCCCCCCCCCCCGCCCCAGCTGTTTGGCAGTGTGAGTGAGAGAGAGAGAGAGAAGCAGGCTTTGAGACTGACAAGAGCAGGCTGAGTGTGCTTGGGAGGGCTCCTCTCTCCAGCGCTCCCAGCTGGGGCTTGTCAGGTTTTGTTGTTTACTTGTTTTTTTTGCTTGCCACGAACTTGGCAAGCACAGTCTGGTGCTCGGTTTGTCCCAGGATAGACCAAGCACTGGGATTTCAATGAGATTACTCACTTTACCAAGATCTCGTTTACCAAGATCTCCATCTTTTCCAGCCTTAAGTTGGAGAATACAAGCTACATCTTTTTAAAAAAGGACATGTAAAAATATTATCCCCATGAAACATTCTCAACCATACTTAAGTATCTTATTTTATATTACATTTATTTGCCCCTTGTGGGGAATTTTCAGCAAACTAATGAGCAATTAATATTTTGTCTTTTAGGTAAGGTGATTCCCCCCATTTCAAATCAAGTTCCTTAATGTCTAAAAAAATGCAAGAAGGGAAATTACTATTTGGAAATTTATTATATAGCAGTTACAAATATAAAAAAATGATTGTGTCATTGAAAATTACAGACAGGAAGCATGCTAGGGCAATTTGGAGTATCAGCAAAGTTTAACTGGTATCATTAACTTTACTAAACTTTGATAACATAAACGGAGAAATTCAGAGAGCAGATATCTTCCTTTCAGACTCACCAGAGTTTTTGGTACAAAGAGGCTAATCAGTGTTTATCTTACACGGCTAGGATAGGAATACATTATATACTGACAACAGGAAGACACATTTCGATGAAAGCAAGTTGGTCTGTAATTACAGTGGAAGAACAGCCTCCTCATTTTAAAAACACTTTAAGAGGCTCCATTTAAGGGTCAATCTTCCCTGCACTCTGGCTGCATTTTTCTTTGCTGCCGCTTCAAACAGGAAGTGTAGTAATCAGGCCGTTATAGCTGATACAAATCACTACAAGTAAAATACAGCTAGAAGGGCTGCAGGTACTAACTAATGTATCACCTAAACTTAATTCTTCTCTTCTAGGTCTTCCTTTACAAGAATCTAGACTGTTGCTTAAGGAGGACAAATGTAGATTGTTACAAAACAAGTAACAAAGGTAAATTTTACAGCAAAAACCTTCTTAAGTGGACTGGAGAGGAGTTCTGATGGGTTTCTGTCAGTAACAGTGTGTTCGAAAGAGTTGTGGGGTTCATAAGACATGTCCTAGTAAGGAAGGATCTGATTAGAGAGGTACAGATAAGGGTTTCTGTAAGTAGTTTATACAAAGTAATTTATAGGAAAGTTAAGGGAACAGTAAATAGGAAAGAGTTCAAGTGCGCATGTTCAGGTTGCACAGAGATGCAACCTCCAAAGAGGTTTAAATGTCCAATTTAATGTTTGTGCCTTTGTCATGGCCAACATTCCATCACATCTGGAGACCATCATTGCAGAAGATAAAGCATTGTTTCATCACCCTAAGGGCCTCACAGCAAGGAAGCCAAAGTGTCTCCTGTAGACCTGTTTTAAATGACAAATATCTGTTGCTTTTGATATGCAAATATAATGAAATAATAGATTTAGTTTCCTTCCTCCACATTTTTACAATTTGCTCTTGGTAAAGTTAGGGAAATTAAAAACCTCACAACTTGCAGTCCCCATTTGCTATGAGCAACCTGTCAAATCTAATTTAGTCAGTTGTGTGACTACTACGTTTACAATGTTAGCAAGCTCATTTTCCAATGCAGAATTATTTATAAAAAAGAGAGATGATTTTTCTCACAATAGCCTACAAATGGTAATACAAGGAAACTAGGGGTGGGAAGTTCGGATTCGGATAAATCTGTAACTGCATGGGAACAGGTCATTACAGATTAATCCCTACCAAACTGGAACAGTGCGACAGCAAGTCTGTTTCAGTTCAGTTCTGATCTACAGTATTTAAACAAAAATTAAAAAATTACTTCACAAAATGGCCACCAGACTGTTCTGCTCATGGGCACCCTTTTCCAAAATAATGGTGCAGCTAGTCCATACATGTGCAGTGGCCATTTTGTGCATGCACGACCAGCTGCCCTTTTGGAAAAAGGTGCCCGCCCATGTGCAGAATGGTAGGGCAGCCATTTTGCTCATGTGTAATTTTTTTTAATTGTTATTTCTTAATTGATTTTAAAAATAAAATAAAAAATTATGTGCATTTGCAAAACGGCCACTGGACCAAATACCCTTTTCCAAATGGTGACACTGCCACCACCATTTTGGAAAAGGGCATGCATGCGCAGAACAGTCCAGCAGAGATTTGGGAACTACTGAACTAAAGTTATTCTCCTCTAAAATGGAGTTCATTTTTTTTAGTTTAGTGTAAAGGACTAGATCAAGGACAGATGTCAAGGAAGGTCAGAAAAGAAAAATGAAGTCAACGTTGTAAAAAAATGTCTAGCTTAAGTAGTAGCTAATATTTCTAAAAACAGACAGAAGTAACAACCCGCTTCAGCACTGCATCCCTTCCCCTCACCTTCTCTTTCTGTAAGAGTTCTGTCATCTTAAGGATAAGGAGCTGCTAGAGTCAGACCAATGGTCCATCTTAGCCCAGTATTGTCACAACCTGACACGGCAACAGAGTTTCAAATCTGGCTTTCCGGCAGAGGTCTCACTCAGGAGTACTACCCAAGACCCTTCAGGATGCCCAACAGAGGCCTTACCAAAGAACATGGAGATGCTGGGGATTGAACTTGGGACCTTATACATGCAGGGCATGCGTTCTACCACATGAGCCATGGCACCCTACTCCCATATATATATGCACCCAATGTGCTGAGTGCTGTCCAATATGTAGTCTCTTAGAAGTGTAAGTTCTGTGCTGGAGATCTATTGATACCATTTTATTAAAGGCCATGTTCAAATTAACAAACAATTAATTCAATGCAGATGGGCCTCCCCTTTGGCTTGTATTTTGAAGTCACTGTTCATGTGAATGCTTATCAGAGTTAGAGAAGTGATTTCAGTTCAATGACCGTCATTACATCTCAGCTGGGGGGGAAACAGATGTACTACTTTGGTTTATACTGTTCATCTGAATCCTACTGATGTGGAAGTTACTTCAGTTTAAACTGAAGTAGATACTTTGGTTTACCTCTGTTTGTTGTTGGAACATGGTGTCACAGAGGAACATAGGGTCACACACGTGTGATACTGGCCTACATGTAGACTACATAGTAAATATGTAAAGCAAAAGGTTCAACATGTATGTAATGTTACAATTAAGAACTGTAGAACTCAAATCAAGACTGTGACATTTGACCAAGCTCCAGGAAATGGAAAGACAGTTTGTGGATTTGCCTCAGACGGATGGCCAGAGACATTTAATATGCTAATGCAGGCAACCATTGCCTACGAGCAAGAGACACAGAAAAGCTGATAAAGAGAACAAAAGGAATTCTAGAAGCCTCTAGAAGATATAAGGAGTGGTACCCCAGAGGGGAAAAGGTGACTAGCAGGAACTCACTCAACATCTTGCAGCCAGGAGAGCTGAGCCGAACCATGAACTGAGAGAGGGGACTTTGCTTTCTAGCAACTCTAAGACTGAAGACCCAGTTGCTTACATCAAGGACTGAGAAGAACTTATGGACCTTGGTAGGGTAAGATGCTTATTTAGGATCTCAACCAGTATAGGTTAGGAATGCGTTATATTTACCTTCGATTTCTAGTAACCACTCTGTATCAACAATCTTGCTTATGTAATCAATAAACTGACTTCTTATCTTTATGAAGAAGTGTCTGTGTCTAACATTGGAAACACAAGTGAGCAACAAGAGTTCTCAAGCTCTTGCGAACCCAGAGAGTAAAGAGTCTGTAAACGGGAAGGATCGGGCCCTTGGGTGACAAAGGGGATGTCCCTGCGGCAGGCTTGAATCGGCCAGAGAGAAAAACTGATTCAAGTGGGCTGTACTCGAGGGAAACTGAGTCACTCAAACCCGCTAAAGTGGGGGGTACGGACCTCCAACCCGTGACATTGGCGCCCAACAAGAAGGGTCAAGCTCAGTTTGTGAAGCAATGTGTAGAAAGTAGAGGAGGATAGTCAGGCGACTGGAATCCTCTGAGTGGAGAAAATCCCATACCTGCAGAGACAGAGTCCCAGGAGTCTGGAACTCAGCTCTGAGAGGGTGAAATAAGCAAATCTTGGAACAGAGTGGGTTTGTTATTTTAGTCTTGATTTTGGGGATAGGGACAGAAAAGGGAAAAACATACGAGAATGGCCCCTACAATCAAAGGACTAAAGAACATGAAAAAAGAACAGCTAGTGGAGGAATGCAACAAAAGGGGGATAAACCCATCTGAACTTACTACAGACCAGATGAGGCAGACCCTCCAGGACCATATGAAGCAGCACCAGGGAGAGGAGGCAGCCGCCTCACATGAAAGGGTGGAGAGCGATTCCTCCGAAGATGAGGATGGGATACAGACTATCAGCAGAGAGTTCCTGGAATTCAAAAAACTTCCGTGGGAACAGAAAAGAGAAAGGCAAAAGATAGAAACGGAATGCCTGAGACTGCAAGCGGAAGAAAAACAGAGAGAGAAACAAGAAAAAGAGAGAATGAAAACATCAACTGGAACTCAAACTGCAGAAAGATGCAGGAATCCAGCCCACAATACTCTTTGGAAACAAAGCGGGAGGCAGAATTCGGACTACGCAGCATTAATTCCACAATATGACGGGAATCAATGCATAGATGATTACTTCACAACCGTGCGTCGTGTTTCATCAAGAACAGATCCCCGGTGAAATGTGGCTCAAATTAGTGTTACCCAAACTCCCAGTGAAAGCAAACGTGACACATGGTCTTAGTTCAAGTGTCTGGCTACATTCCTAGCCATAGATATTCCTTCTTAGGCTGTTATAGCTGATACAAATCACTACAGTCTGAAAGGTGAACGAGTGAGTTGCGAGCATGGGAGTAGCAATAGGTCAATGAAAAATATTAATGACAACATTGTTATTTCATAGCCCTCAAACAAGTTGTTCTCAAACCATCTCCAAGTTTTTATAATTTATATAAAATCAGTTTTGAATGTAGAGAGGCAGCACTCTCCCAGAAAGGTCTAATATTGATTTGTGTAAAAAGGAAAGTGCACTCTGCTCAAGATGGGAAGCTCAAAACTCAAAGCACTTGCGCTAGCATGAACTATACTGAAATCAAGAGGGTGCTTGTCAGCAAAAGTGCTTTGAGGAGCAGCACCTAAGGCTTCATTAGAGCTTATTATTAGTGCTACTGTAGCACATTTACAAAAGGATGAAATACGCATAGCTCTGAGGAATTCTGAAACATTCCATTCCATTGTTCTGTGTCAGGAGAGCCCCTGTTTACTCCACAACAAAATGCAGCACTCTTCTGTTTAAATACCCCTTTTAAAAGGTTTATAAAATGCCATGTTTTCTTCTTTTTCTTACAGCTATGTGGGAGAGCTGGTTTAGCATTTCTTTTTCTTTAAGCATGTCTTTAAGAAGAGGTTTTCCCACATTTCAGTCCTAAGAATAGTTGGGAAATGGAACAAGCCACCAAGGGAGGTTATGGAGTCTTCTTCATTTGAAGTTTTTTAAAACTTACGCTTGATAAAGATCTGTCAGGAATGGTGAGAAATAAATTTATCTTGCTTAAGGGAAATCAACTAGGTTTCCTTTTAATGTACCTTCTCATCAAAAAGTTGTAGGATTATGCTTCTCTGAACCACTTTAATCTTCAATGAATTAGAAGTTTAATTGTTTATTTCCAGATGTATGCTTTTTTAAAAAAAAAAAAATCTCTCCCAGTTTCCATCATTCTGAAAACTGGCATTGAACCCACCCCACTTCCTTTTGCTGTTAAGATGACAGACGACTGTTTAAGGACTATTTCTGGAGGCAGACTAAGTATTGCTGCTCAGTGCTTTGTGCAAATTTTGACAGTGGTTGAAGTCCCATTGTTCAGCAAGTGGGAAGGCAGGGAGCCACGAAGCAGGGAAGAATCCTTTTTGGTATTAGTAAACTAAATTAAAAGCAAATGTTTATTTATTTATTTTTTACACTCTTGTAGTTCTAGCCTAGGTTTAAAAATTATACAAACAATTTGTGCAAGAAAGTAATAAATGAGAGAAACACCGAATTTTAGGAAAACTGTTTTCATGCACAGGCATTTTGGATAAGACAAATTCTTTGGATCTATTAATGTAATTAACTGAGTTGCATGCTAATCTCAACTTGTCTCCTCAAACCTGTAATCTGATTAAAACAACATTTCTCTCTGATTGTTGTGCACAATTTACTCCTTTGAACAAAGAGGAATATTACTTGGCCTCATCCCCTGAACTCTGTATATTTATGCAGCCCAGTACATTCCATGCCTTCACCTGTACCAAGGATTTTCCAAAGGCCATTAGTAAGTCACGTGAAAAAAATTCTTTTTAAACAAAAGCATTGCATTGCAAGAGTGGGGTGGGAAGTAAGAGGTCAGAAAAATATTTACAGAGGGCCAATATCTCCCCCTTGCACGTGCAAACGCACCCCCACTCCCCTGAAGTTAGCAGGAGATGAACATATGCAACAGGGGAAAGTATAAGTTCCAAGCATAATCACTACTACATTTTAACAAGATCCGAGAATCATATGTGCTTTCAAATACTGAAGAACCTGCACTGCAAGTTACTCTGCCAGATCAAGTAAAAACACATTTACTATAAACAAAAGAGCCCTAAACCCTTCTCCTCACTTCACTTCTGCTTGAACTGTCTTACGAATAGCCTCGATCCAAAAAGAACTGTTAAAGAAGATTCAACTTCCTAACAGTTTAAAATGTATGCATCATTTTTTTATAATGGCAAATGTGAACCCCAGTCGTGCAAACACATTTCCACATGCAAGCAAATGTAAGCATGTGCGTAAGTGGAGCAGGATCACATGTGTAACTTTGTAGGTGGTTTTCGGTCTTGCTATGTATTTCAGAAATCAACCAACAAATGGGTTGAGAACATACATGGCTGTAGGCATTAGATATCAACTCTTTAGGTAATTCTTGCATGCTCTAATTTCATTGAATACACAGCAGAAGTGTAAAGGTTGTTTTTTCCTCCTCTTCTACATGCATCAAAAACAGGTTCACTCTCCAATTTAAAATTTGCCAGTGCACCCATGGGGGCAGGAGTTCCAAATTATTTTTTCAAAAGTTTTGTTTAAAAAAGTTACAGAGCGATTCATATACTACATACACACAATCTCCTAGAAAGATTTGATTGCTTCTTTCCCAACACAGTCAAAATCTACTAAGTGGAGAGGCAGGTTACTAAAATCCCTAATGAAGAGAATGCTAATTGTGGGTAAAAATTAATGTGATGGTATCCTGACACCACCACACAGACCTACCCCCTCCGGGGACAGGTCCCTGAACTAATGCTACAGTGGCCTGGCTGCAGGGAGGGAGAGGAGACTCATGAATACGTGTCTGCCTGCCCCGCACTGTGTGCAGCAGCCCACCCACTCCCCTCTGACAGGCAGCCATGGCAGCTCACACTCGTGGGGGTGGGGAGAGAGGGAAATCCTGACCAGATCCAGTAAACCATGAAAGCCCATTTTACTCCTGGTCGGGCAGCCGCATCCCGGCCATGATGGCGGTTAGCATGGGCTGTGCCTCTGAGACTTCCCTGAGTGACAGCACAGGCTAGCTGCCACTATGGCCAGGATCTATCCTGCACCAACATTGGGCAGCCAGGAACAAACGTGACAGTGGCCCACAGTCCACAATATCAAAATGTGGTAAAGCGGACCACAAATATACACTATATAGATGTTCAAAGACGAGAGAAAAATAGGACTGTAAAGGAATAGGTAGGATATTGGAAGAAAAAATAAATAAGGATAAAAGTTGGGTTCTCACTTCATGCAAACTGCTTATGTCAAAGGATACTGTAAAAGTAGGTAAAGCTAGAGAATCCGGAGATTCAGTTTAAGGGAAGAAAACGTATTCAATTTGTGCGTAACAACATAGTATACAAACAGTAGCTGGAAGAAGTAGTAGAGAGTAACTGGTTTTCAACACCTTGCCTATGTAGAGATTTTCCAGAAGCTTTACTATTGAGAAGTGTTTTCTGCACATTTTTTATTTTATCACACTGTTTCCTGACTTTTATTAATCTTTGGCTGGTGTGTTGCATGATTATTTCAATAAATAAATAGCTGAGCTTAAAAGGATTTTATTACTCTACAAAAGCTGAAACAGAAAGCAGTGGTATAATAGTGACTTCAATACTCCCAAACTGGAAGGAGGGAATTTAGGGAGAACTTAATTTCTGGAACGATAAGAATATAAGTAGTGCCATACTAGGTCAGATCAATGGTCCATCAAGCCCAGCATCCTGTCTCCGACAATGGCTAATCTCTGTCTCTTGGGAGAGTACCGAACAGGTCACAATGGGCAATCCATTCCCTGTTGTTGCAACCCCCAAACAGTAAGTAGTTATGTCCCCCAAAACCTACTTGGCTAACAGCCATTAAATGGACCTATCCTCCAAGAACTTATCCAATCTCTTTTTAAAACTAGCTACACTACCGGCGTTGACCACTTCCTCTGGCAGTAAATCCCACAAGTTAAGTGTGTGCTAAGTGAAAAAAATACTCTTATTTGTTTTAAACCTGCCAACAGTTAATGTAATGGAGTGTTTCCTTGTTCTAGTACTGTTAGAGAGGGTAAATAACCGCTCCTTGTTTATGTGTTTGTCAGGGCCTGGCCCTGAACCGAGGACCTCTGGGTTTAGTTGTGGCAGTTTTCCCCATGTCACAACGTGGTCTGCTTCTGTGTGAACTGTTTCCCCTGTGCTGTCCTTTCTCTCTCACTTCTCTTCTGTGCATGGCCACACCAGTTGGCTTCCAGCTTTATATAAGGCATGCTGGGAGCTACAGGAAGTTGACAGGGCATCTGTTCCTGCTTCTGCTGTGTACCACTCAAGTTGCGTCTCTCCTTGTTAGCGTACTGTTTGTGTTCCTTTCCTCTTGTCTAGTTTGCCCTTCCTCCTCCTCTGTGTTGAGTATCTTTCCCTCTTCTAATTGTGTCACTGCCTTTCTTTGTATCTACTCTTGTATATTGTCTCCCTTACTTAGCTACAGCACCTGTTTCCCTTGTAGTTGTGTTCTTCTTGTATGTGATTCTTCCCCCTGGTTAGCACAATGACTTTCCCCTTATGTCCTACTCCCTTTCCAGTAAGCACCTTGTTGCTCCCCACATTTCCCATTTTCTGCTCACCCTGTATATTAATAGTTCTTTGCTTTGTATTGTTCCCCATTGTACTTTCCTAGTCCTTCTGAGTGAATCCCTCGCTTAATGTTGGTTCTCCTTCGTAACTTCCCAGATTCCTGTAAGTTCCTGCTTGTTTCCCTGGTTCCCAGCTCCTTAGCTTTGCTTCCTCAATCCGTTCCTTGACCTCAATGATGAGTCGTAAGCTCTCTTTGGCCAGATTTCCCAGCTCTTGTGTTGAGCAGCAAGTCTCCTTTTTGTTGGAGAATAGTTGAGAGGTTTCCTTACCTGTTACCCTTCCAATCACTGCCTCAGCCCCTTCCCTTGCCACCTCCTGGGCTTCTAACTCCTGGAGCCTGACAGTGTTCCACACCACTCATGATTTTATAAACTTCTATCATATCCCCTCAGTTGTCTCTTCTCCAAGCTGAAGAGCCCCAACCTATCAAGCCTCTCTTCATACAGGAGTCATTCCATACCCTTGATCATTTTTGTTGCCCCTTTCTGTACCTTTTATAATTCTATGTCTTTTTTGAGACCAGGCAACCCAAACTGCACACAGTACTCCAGGTGCAGTCGTACCATTGATTTACATAGAGGTATTACGATATTTTCAGTTTCATTCTCTATCTCTTTCTGAATGATTCCTAGCATTCTATGTTTTTTGACCACTGCCACACACTAAGCTGAGGATTTCAATATATTGTCCACAATGACTCCAAGATCCCTTTCCTGAGTGCTTACTCCTAAATTAGAACCCAGCATTGTAGAACCCATACATATAGGTTGTTTTTACATGGACGGGGTGGGGGGATGGGTGTTTTTGCGCAGTGGGTGGAAGTCCCTTTACACAGACACAGACACAGACACAGACACAGACACAGACACAGACACAGACACAGACACAGACACACACCCCTCCACCCAAAGGGCCTCCTCTGATTTTCTGGAGGACTCCGTGGGTGGAGCGTGCATGCACCTCCACCCATCCCGCTCGGTATTAACATGGACAAACACCAAGCAGATACCCATTTCCCCCCCTCCCCACCGCCAGCCGTTTACACGGACGCTGCCCCCCCCGCCCAAACACCAAGCTGGGGCGGGGGTCCGTATAAGAACTGCTATAGTTTGGGCTATTCTTCCCCATGTGCATCACTTCGCACTTTTGCACATTGTATTTCATCTGCCACTTAGATCCAGCCTCCTGCAATTTCACACAGTCCACTCGGGTTTTAACTACCTTGAAAAACTTTTGTCGTCAACAAATTTGATTACCTCACTCTTTACTCCCTTTCTCCAGTACACATCTCCGAGGCATTTAGTCCTACTCTTTGTTTCCTAGCTTTAAACAGTTGCCAATCCATGATAGGACGCTGCCTCTTATCCTATGACTGTAATTTCCTCAAGAGTCTCTCATGAGGGACCTTATTAAATGTCTTTTAAAAGTCCAGCAACACTATATTGACCAGCTCACCCTTATTTAAATGCTTATTTACACCCTTAAAAATTCCAATAGATTAGTGAGGCATGACTTCCCTTTCCTAAATCCATGTTGACTCTTCCACATTAAGCCATGTTTATCAATATGCTCAGTAATTCTCTCCTTAACCGTTTCCACTAGTTTGCCTGGCCCAGATGTCAGGCTCATCGATCTGTAGTTTCCATGATCACCTCTAGAGTCCTTTTTAAATATTGGCATTACATTTGCTACCCTCCAATTCTCTGGTACAGTGGCAGATTTTAGCAATAGGTTACAAATTACCAATAGTAGATCTGCAACTTCATATTTGGAATCCTTCAGAACTCTGGGATGAATACCATTTAGACCCGGTCATTTGTTATACTATTTAGTTTGTCAATTTGCTCTTGAACCTCCTCCAGAGTAACACTTATTTGTGACAGTTCTTCCGATTCTTCACCAACAAAGCCTTCGTCTGGTGGGTCCCCAACCCACCTCAGCCGTGAGGACTAAAGCAAAGAATTCATTCAGCTTCTCTGCAATGTCCGTGTCCTCCCTGAGCACTCCTTTCACCCCCGTCATCTAATGGCCCAAAGAACTCTCTTGCAAGCTTCTTGCTTCTGATGTACTTGAAAACGTTATTATTTTTTTCATCTTTAGCAAGTTGGTCCTCAAATTCCCTCTTGGCCTGTTTTATTGACATTTTCCATCTAATTTGGCAATGCTTATGCTTTTTCCTACTTCATTAGAACTAGCTTTCCATTTTTTAAAGGATGTCTTTTTGGCTTTAATAGTCAAAGTGTTTTACAAAAAGTGTTGCCTGGTTTTCTCCCTTTTAAATATGAAATTATGTAAATAACGAGTTTAATTCGCAGTATGTAAAGATGGTCAGATGTACACAATTCATTAATATACAATCAAACCAAAATTTATAAAAAGATGATTTGAGGATTAACAATGTATGCAGGGAAGTTCCTTTTCAAGACTAACACATTTCCAAGACAAGAAGCAGCTTTGGATTTTTTAGTTTTGCTTTTCATAATTTATAAGTTATGTGCAATACAGTATCCCATAACAAAACCAATGTTTCAAAGACAAATCCAAGTACAATTTGTAAGTTTTATAAAATTGGGTTCTTCAAATCTTGGCATACAAGAGCCACGTACATCAGTTGGAGGAAAAAAACTGATCAACAAAAAATGTTTTTTATTACATTTGTCTTCTTGAGTGTATCATCTGTCGCTACCCACTCTCCATAACGTGCAGAACTTTGTTTCAGTTTCTGAGAGTCATCTCATTTTTCTGATCATTCTATTAAACTTAGGTGCCAATCCAAGGTCTGTATGCTGGGTGTGTGGGTTGTGTGTAATTGTCATACATGCAAAGTGTCCAGATGGGATGCACCATCCATATGCATTGTGTGCACTCACCATCACATGCATGAGGCACATGCAATGCACACGAACGGACCTTGGATTAACCCCTTAGGTATTTGGAGGGGGGGGGAGGGAGGAGGAAGATTATCCTTTTAATTAATACTAAAAAATCAGTCTAATCAAGGCAGAAATAAGTAATATCAGTGAGTGGTCTAACTAGGGGGGAAAGGTTTGTTCTTCAAGGGGTATCCACTCCAGTGCAATAAGCACTATTATAGCGGGGATGGACAAAATTCCCAATCCCAAAATCTTCATATGGCGAAGAGTTGCAAGACACACACAATATGCACCTCTTTGAAGTATCTCCTAGGCTGAGTCTCACCCTTTCCCGCTTCTCCTGGTAGACTACGTGGTAGAGCCGGTGCTATGTGTTTCTGCTTGCTGAGACTCTGGGAACAGCTGTGATTCAGCTTCTGAGACTCAGGTGCAATGAAGCACAAGGCCAGTAAGACTGCTTGGGACTGAACAGGCCAAGAGATGCAGTTGAACTGCCCAACAGCTGCATGTAGCTTCTAAACTGCAATTATAGCCTTATTATTAGTAATATTGCAGTAACACTTACAGATACCTCCTGGGATTCAGGATCTTTTGTACTATGGATTGCACAAACCAGTGTTAAAAACAATGTATGTACACATTTTAAAGCACTGATAGTAAAATACAGCACAATGTTAAGTGATGGGCAAACTAAGACTACACAAAACTGGCTCAGGGAGTTCAGCTTCCAGAACATAATATGTCGGAATCATCGTTCACAGCATTTGAGCGCAAGTGTTAAAATTTGTCAGCTGAACCCAGCAGTCCCATTTCCTAGAAAGGTCTTCCTTGGAAAGAAGAAGAAATACTAAGGCAATAGAAAATAAGATTCAGCAATTGATATTGGCAGATCTTTACTAGAATTTCTTATTTTATTACTTATTTATTTACCCAATGCAATACCCATTTCTCATTCACCTACAAAAATACAATATTTCCTAGTGTCAAGCACAAGCAGCATTCGTTTTGATAAAACCAAGTCACCTAGGAAGGGCTGTACATTTAATTTTTTTGAAAAACAGCTAAATTATAAATTTACCTCCTCCTCCTTGCTCTTGGCATATGGTCAGCTGGGTTTCAGACTGTTCAAGCTATGTCTGTTTACTCACTATTCTTCTGCTTCAGCTTAATTCCATTCCACAGTCTACAAATGTCTTAAAAAAAGATCACCTCTAATCAAAAATTACCACAGAACATAAGCAAGAGTTAGTACAGCAGATTCCCTCACCATTCTGGCTTTCATTCCACCAGGTCATCTGTTTATGTTTACTTCCTGCTGCTTTCATCAGTCTCTCTTTCTGCTAGTAACTCTGCTAAGTGCTATACAAACAGCTTGCATGAAAGATCAGCCTGAACAGGCATTTTAATTATTTTTTTTAAGCATCTTAACTGAGTAGAAGCAGAAGCGACCAGCTATCTTGAACAGCTCATCTTCCCTCAAATATGGGACTACACTCGAGGGAGCATTTTCTAAGGCTTTGCCAAGGCCAGTTTTGAAGTTCCAAGAGATTAAAGCTTCCACCACTTACTCTTGCAAGTCTGTTCTACAACCCAACATCTACCTTCTAAGGAGATTTTGGTATTCAACCCAGGGCATGAAATTTCAGTTCAAACTCCGGGAGTAAAATAAAATAAAATAAAAAAAAAAACAGTCACCAGACTATTCTGATTTTAAACTGTTCTTGCCCCACTCCTGAACCAGTCGCCAGCCTCAGTTTTCTGGGCACCAATGGCTCAATCTAATTCCGCTTTCTTCTTTTCACCCATTACTCCCAGCCATACCTCTCAACTGTCCCGAATTGGGTAGGACAGCACGGGATGCAGCTGTTTTTAGCTGCTGTCCCAGCTGCCCTGCCCAGAACTTTAAATGTCCCAAATTTGCAATGGCTCAGCCTACCCTAGGCCTCTCCTGAGTCCACATCTGCCTCTGAGTGTCCTGCCCTCTGCAGTGCCCCCACCTCCTGCAGGCAGCCTGCATGGAGGACGCTGGAGCGGAGGAGCAGCGATCACTCGTGGAGGTGGAGGCAGAGGCTAAGTCACGTGTGTGCACACTGTGCTATGTGGCCACGCACCTTGCTTCCCGCGCGGTAACTTCGTGGTGCCAGAGAGTTGGCTCAGCTAGCGTAGGGACTAAGGTCGGGCTTAAGAGAAACGTGGCCCCGGCAGCGTTGCTTGTTGCCCCCTTCCAGCCCCACCCCCACCCCCTTCCTGCTTGACGGAATAAAGCTCTCTCCCCTTTACCCCATTTGAATCATGTGGTTCCATCCTCTGTGAGGAAGCCCCTGGAGCTAGTGTTTTCGTTGGGGTCTGGGGGACTTCAAAGCTAACACAGCAAAGAGGCTCAGGAGGACCACGACTCAGGAGGTTTGAGTTTGAGATCTGGATGCAGCGCAATAGTCCTGGCCTGGAAAACAGTGACTAGAGACTGTCATTTATCTTTTATTTCAGGGGACAAGGCTTGTACAACCCTGTAGTCCGTATAGAAGCAAGGGCTTTTACTGAAGGAAATTTTTGCAACTCTGCTTGCATGTATCTTTTATTTCAGGAGGCAAGGCTTGTCTAACCTTGTGCTCCGTACAGGAGCAAGGACTTTTATTGAAGAAATTTTTTACCAAGCAGGCCCCCTCCCCCATCTCCACACTTACCCACGGTAAGCCAGAGAGATCTGGGCGAGAAGGAGAGAGATCTGGAGCAGCAACAGCTGGACACTGAGTAGCAGAACATCAGGAAGCCTGTGCCCGCATTTGGGAGTCAAGCAGCTGAGCCCACCCATCTCTACACACCTGCCCACGCAGATCTCTCTGGCCCCACCCGGGCCCTGGGTGAGACACAGTGGACACTGGGCAGCACAATGAAGAGCAGCAGAGTAGAAGCCCAAGCACTAGCGCCCAGCAGCCATTCACCTCCCCTGGATCATGACGAGCGAGTGCACCTCCTCCTTTGTTATTAAGCTAAGGGACAGGGCCACGCAGGGGTGGGTTGCTCTGCTGCTTTGTGTATATGGAGTGGAGAGGTTTGAGGGTGGGATATGGGTGAGAGATGGATTCTGTAGTGTGTAGGCTGCTATTGGGGAATTTGGTTATTGTATTTATAAACTCCCTAACAACTTGTCAGTCAGCCTGGGGCAGGGTCCCAATCCCAGGCGGTGGTGGAGGTAGACAAGGTTTGTCTGTAGATCCCTGTTGCACAGGGAGCAAGATGCATGTTTAAATTAAAGACAATGTTGTTTAATGGACTCGAGTAGCCTGGCAATTACCTTCCAACAGTAGATTATGATATTGCTTTTTAGTGAAATGAATGAGGGAAGTACTGCTGCTTCGTCAGCTGCAGGAGAGAAAAGACAAGCCACAAATGTCAAAGAAGATGCTGGTAGTACCACACCACCACCACCAGGGAAGCAAAAGAGGTATTCTTCATTCCAGAGCACCTGGCAGAAAGAATTTCCATGGGTCACTTTAAGCTGGCATGGGCAAGTATTTGCCTTCTGCAAATGTGAATTCTGCAAATGTGAATGCGAATTCACTGTGAGTCATGGAGGACGTAATGATTTGGTACGTCATGAAAAGACAGAAAGACATCAGAAGAATGTCAAGCATGCCTCTGGTAAGAAAATGAATGACGTCTTCAGCACAGCAAGCACCTCCAAAGTTACAGACACAGAAGTTACATGTGTTTCAATGCTGGCAGAGAACAATGTATCATTTTTATGTGGAGAAAACCTCATCAAATTTATTTTAAAATTTTGCAATGATCCAGAAATTGTAAATAAAATGAGCTGTGGTGCTACAAAAACCAGCTGCATTACTAGAGATGTTTTAGGGCCCCGTTATCAAAATAATGTTGCCAAGCTGTGCCAGGAGGTCCCATTCTGTGCTTACTTAGACTAGAGCACAGATATGGGTGACACAAAAGTATTAGCAATTGTAGTTGGCTACTTGGATGAGGACATTCAGAAAGATGTGATTAGATTTTTGGACATGCCAGAATGTACTTCTGGCACTGGACAAGCAATTTTTGACTGTCTTATGGACTCTTTCAGGAAATTCAATATACCACATGAGAACCTTGTTGCTTATCCATCTGACAGTGCACCTTCAATGATTGGAAAGAACAATTCTGTTTTGTCCAGGCTAACACAAATCAGGCCCAATCCTGTAAACATGGGATGTCTCCGCCATATATCAGATCTCTGCAGTAAATCTGGAATCAAATGTCTTTCACTTCCTGTTGAGGAGCTTATTTCTGATATCTGTGTCATTTTTTCCTCAAGTTCCAAGAGACAGCAGCTACTAAAACAATATGCCCTTTTCATTGATATAGAACCCTTAAAAATAATAAAGCATGTTCCCACAAGGTGGTTAAATTTTATTTAATTTGTTTATTTAATATCCCGCCCCTCCTGCCACAGGCAACTCGGGGTGGCTCACAACAACGTAGGTCAACAATTAAAATACTAAAATTATAACACATATTACTATGCCCCCATCCCTCTCCTCCCCTCCCCCCCATCACCCCCCCCTACCAAACACATGGCGAAACAGCCAAGTCTTACAACTTTTCCGAAAGGAGGGAAGGTCCGGGGCCAGACGCACCCCCACCGGAAGGGAGCACCACAACCTCGACATGGCCACCAAGAACGCCCTCCCCTGCGTGGCCCCCTGGAAGACTCAGGGGTCCACAAGAAGAGCATCCCCCGATGACCGCAGGGGCCAGTCCAGTACCCAGGGGGTGAGGCGGTCTCACAGATAGACAGGGCCCAGACAGTTTAGGGCTTTATAGGTTAAAACCAACACCTTGAATTGGGCTCGGAAGACTTTCTGCAGCTTGTGCAGAGAACAGAGCACTGGTGTAATGTGCTCCTGGTGGCCCGGTCCCACCGAGAGATGGGCCGCCACATTCTGCACCAGCTACAGCTTCCAGGCCATCACCATAGGTAGCCCCACGTAGAGTGCGCTACCATAGTCTAGTCTAGAGGTGATGAAAGCATGGATGATGGTGGCCAGGTCGGAGTCCAAAACGTACGGCCTAAGCCGACGTACCAGATACATTTGGTGAAAGGCACCCCTCACCACAGCCTCCACCTGAGCATTCAGGTGGAGCTGCGCATCGAGGGGTACCCCCAGACTCTGCACCTGGGTAACCTATGGAGGCAGACCCCATCAATGATGGGGGCCGTTAACTCCATCGCCTTACCCACCAACACCACCTCCATCTTGTCGGGATTCAGCCTCAGTCGATTAGCTCTCATTCAATCCCCCGCAGTCGTCAGACATTGAGTAAGCATGGAGACTGTGGGGTCTGGGTCTGTTGAAAAAGAGAGGTATAGCTGAGTGTCATAAGCATATTGGTGACACTGTATGCCAAACCTCCTGATCACCTTGCCAAGAGGCTGCATAAATACATGGAACAAGAGGGGGAGCAACACTGAACCCTGCGGGACACCACACGTGAGGTCTCAGTATGATGAAAAACAGTCCCTGAGTACCACTCACTGGGTTCTCCTGGTCAGGAACAAGCGGAACCATTCAACTACAGTCCCGCCCACCCCTGCACAGTCCCGCAGGTGCACCAACAACATCTCGTGATCAACCATATCAAAGGCAGCTGACAGATCTAATAGCACCAACAGGGTCGAATGGCCCCAGTCCATCTCCCGGCGCAGATCATCCATCAAGGCCACAAGCACAGTCTCCGTGCCATAACCCGGACGAAATCCCGACTGAAAAGGATCAAGAAAACCGATGCGGTCAAGGTGCCCCTGCAACTGCTGAGCCACCACCCGCTCAATAACCTTCCCTAAAAAGGGAAGGTTAGAGACAGGTTGATAGCTGGCAAGGGAGTAAACGTCAAGTGATGGTTTCTTGAGCAGAGGCTGCACCACTGCCTGTTTGAGACAGCTCGGCACTCTGCCCTCCCGAAGGGAGGCAGTGACCACCCCCGCCAGCAGCGGCCCCATTGTCTCCTTGCAAGATTTAATTGGCCAAGACGGGCACGGATCTAATTCACAAGAGGTAGCCCTAAAATCCCCAAGGGTCCTGACCGCTTCAGTGGGTGTCACCGACTGAAATTGATCCCACAATATCGGACAAGGCGTGACTTCCATAACCTTTGGTTCTCCTAGTGTAACAAGTACAGCATCGAAATCATGGTGAATACGAGCAATTTTATCCACAAAATAATTCACAAACCTATCACAGCGTGCTGTAGATGACTCCACTCCAGGGTGGAAGGAGGCTGGACTGACCAGCCCCCACACCACCTGGAAAAGCTCCACTGGATGAGATTTTGCAGATGCTATGAGAGTAGCGAAAAAAGCTTTCTTCGCTGCCCTCATAGCCTCGGCATATGCTCGTAAACTGGCTCTATGTCGCAATCTGTCGGCTTCAGTACGATAACGACGTCACTGTCCCTCCAAGCAGGATTAATATTGTAAAGGAAGCAAACAGTACTCCGGAATCTCTGTGGATAGAAATTCCATGTATAACGGGAATTGTATAGCGGTCAACCTACACTATCGTCCTCTTCACTAGGACAGCGAGACTGACTGTGAAATGCTACGGGAGATTAGACAGGCTACTAAAGTCGGAAATGCAGTAATGGCCGATTTCAATTACCCTCATAGAGTAATTGACTGCGTGAACATCTCCTTGGGGCAGGATGCAGAGATAAAATTTCTAGATGTTATAAATGACTGCTTCCTGGAGCAGTTCATCCTGGAACCAAGAAGAGAAGGAGCCACTTTGGATCTAGTCCTAAGTGAAGTGCAGGATTTAGTGCACGCGGTAACAGTGCTAGTCGCTGGACAATAGTGATTATAATATAATCAAATTTGACATATTCACAGGAGGGAAAATGCTAAATAAAACCACTGTGGTAACATATAACTTTAGAAAGGGGAACTATATAAAAATTAGGAAACTAGTTAGAGGGAAACTTAAAGGAGCAGTTGCAAGAATTAAATATCTACAGGCAGCATGGAGACTATTTAAAAACGCCATCTTGAAAGTTAGATTAAATGTATTCCATGAATTTAAAAAGGTAGGAAGAGCACCAAACATCTGCCTGTGTGGCTAAATGGTGAGGTGAAGGACGCTACTGGAGCCAAAAAGGAATCCTTTAAAAAACGGAAAGAGTCCCAATGAGGTAAATCGGGAGGAGCATAAACGTTGCCAAAGTAGACGTAAAAAGTTTAAAAGGCATGCCAAAAAGGAATTTGAGGAGCAACTTGCTAAAGATGCTAAAACTAATAATAAAAACTTTTTCAAGTATATCAGAAGCAGGATGCCTGCTAGAGAGTCAGTTGTGCCGTTAGATGACCATGGATTAAAGGGGTGCTTAGAGAGGAAAAGGACATTGCAGAGAAGCTGAATGAGCTCTTTGCTTCGGTCTTCACTGCAAAGGATGTTGGGGAGGTACCCACGCCAGAACCTTACTTTGTGCATGATAAATTGGAAGAGCAGTCACAAATCAACGCGACTCTGGAGGAGGTTACAGAGCAAACTGACAAACTAAATACTAACAAATCACCAGGACCAGATGGTATTCACCCCAGAGTTCTGAAGGAACTCAAATATGAAATTGCAGACCTACTGTTAGTAATTTGTAACCTATCACTAAAATCTGCCACTGTACCTGAGGACTAGAGGGTGGCAAATGTAACCCTGATATTTAAAAAGGGATCCAGAGGTGATCCTGGAAACTACAGACCAGTAAGCTTGATGTCTGTGCTGGGCAAAATGGTGGAAACTATCGTTAAGAACAGAATTGCTGGGCATGTTGATAAACATGCCTTAATGGGGAAGAGTCAACATGGATTTAGCAAAAGTAAGTCATGCCTGACTAATCTGTTGGAATTCTTTGAGAGTGTAAATAATCATGTGGACAAGGGAGACCCAGTAGATATAGTGTACCTGGATTTCCAGAAAGCATTTGATAAGGTCCCAAAGAAAAGACTCTTGAGAAAATTAAAAAGTCATGGGATACTTAATTTCCAGAAAGTCAAATACTTTTTCCGCATCTGCAGATATGATCATTTTTGGGAATGAATTAAGTTCACTACTTTTCTTATGTTATCTGTGCCCTGCCTGCCAGGTATAAACCCAACCTGATTTGGGTGTACCATTTCCCCAACCACCCCTTTCAACCTGGTTGCTAAGACCTTAGCAAAAATGTTTAAATCACTGTTCAAAAGGAAGATAGGTCTATAGCTGCCACACTTATTGTCCGGTCTTCCGGGTTTTGGCACTAAAGTAATTTGTGCTTCATAGAGGGATTGAGGCATTCCATTGTTTTTCAAGATATCATTAAATACATTTGTTAGTTGAGGGCAAAGAACTTTGGCAAAGACTTTATCAAATTTGCTCGGAAACCCGTCTGGTCCATTAGCTTTATTATTTTTCATGTTTTCAATAGCCTCTTGTACTTCCAAATTAGCGATGGGTGCTTTTAAAAAAGCGTTTTGGGCATTATTTAATTTAGGAAGAGTGATTTTGTCCAAATACGCCTTAATGTCTGATGGATCCGGGTTACTGGATGTATAATTTTTTTTGTAAAAGTCTAAAAAAGCTTTAGGTATCTGATCTGTTCCTGGCATATTTCTGCTATAAATGCCTTCTGATTTTTAGTTTTAGTTAATCTTGCCAGTGCCTTACCCGTTTTATTACTGTTATCATAATAATAAAATCTTATGCGTTTTAACTGTCCTGACACCTTATTCATTTCCACAGAATTGACCACTTCTTTAGCTTTGGCTATTTCCCTCAGTAAAATTTTTGAAGGGGATACTTTGTTTATGGCCAGTGTTCAAACAATGGAGATTGGTACAAAGGAAGCTAAAGGATACGCGATATGCATCTCCGTTTTCTCCAGTTGAGAGAGTATGTATAAGGGATAAAGAAGTGGCCATCCAGCTGAGGTCCCAACCCAAAGAGAAAGGAATAACTAAAGTAAGTCAATTGTTTAGTAAGGGTAAATTTTTTAAAAATATAGGAATTGGAGACCTTGGGTGAAAACAGACATGACGCTAACCACCCTTTAACCACCCTCCGTGGTTATTGTTGCAGGGCTGTATTGGTGCCCTATGCAGCCCTGAGACATGCATAAACGACCACCAAAGGTGGTTAGTGTCATGTCCGTTTTCACCCCTTTAATACAAGGAAAAATTAATACATTTAAGTACCTCCAAATGAAAAGTGTTTTTGCAGCTTCAGATGCAGTAAAGAGCTTTGGACAACAACCCCTTGGAATTGAAGCAATTGTATTTAACTTATCAGGGATGAAGGGTAGACTCTCAAGGATTTATAAAGAATTGAAGGGGTTTTTGTATCCCAAGAGAAATAAATATATAGAACAATGGGAACAGGATTTGGCCAGGAAATTTACAGAAAAAGAGATTTAAAAAATTTGGAATCATATGTAAAACTGCATTGGCAATGGAAGTAAAGGAAACACAACTAAAAATTGCTACCAGATACTATTTGACACCTGTACAGTTAAAACACATGGGGGTGGATCCAAAGGGGTTGTGTTGGAAAGGCTGTGGGCAGGTGGGCTCCCTGATGCACTGTCTTTGGGATTGTGTATTTGTGCAACAATTTTGGAGACAAATTTGGGGTTTCATGAATAAAAAAACAAACGCAATAGTTCCCTTCAAGCCTACAATAGTGTAGTTCGGAATATACCCAGAGGAGGGAGCCTTAAAAGCGCCATCAGGATGCATGCAAAGTTTTATGTTTGGCGGCAGCCAATGTGATTGATAGGCATTGGAAATCCCAGGGATCGATACCACTACGGGAATGGGTCAGTCGTATATGGCTCCTCTTTACAATGGAGAAGCTGATGGCAAATCTCAAAAACAAGCGCGAAGGCTTCGAGGCAACTTGGTTTTCGGTCATACCAACCATCAAAGGGGAAGAATTTGCAAAAAACGACAGGACAATATTGTTTGATCATTATTTGTGAAAGAAATACTTTATTTGGGTTAAACAGACCAGTATGATCCACGTATAGGACACTGACTATGGCACAACTGACTCCCAAGCAGGAACTCTATATAAACCACTACCGAAAATAATGTTCCTAAAGATATAGTGTGTTGGGATTTGGATAGGGTACGAGAAATACATGTTTTGATAATATGTAACACTAGATATGTATATTCGTACGTTCTCTTTTGATTTATCAATAGAGAAAAATGTATTTTTAAAAAAGTCATGCGATAGGAGGCAATGTTTTACTATGGATCGGTAACTGGTTAAAGATTAGGAAGCAAAGAGTAGGACTGAATGGTCAGTTTTCACAATGGAGAAATGTAAAAAATGGTGTGCCTCAGGGATCTGTATTGGGACCGGTACTGTTTAATGTATTAATTAATGATCTGGAAAAGGGCGTTAAGAGTGAGGTGATCAAATTTGCAGATGACACCAACTTATTCAAGGTAGTTAAAACTTGAGTAGACTGTGAAGAATTGCAACAGGATCTTACGAGACTGGGTGCCTGGGCTTCTAAATGGCAGATGAGATTTAATGTGGACAAGTGCAAAGTGATGCACATAGGGAAAAATAATGCAAACTATGAGTACACAATGCTGGGTACTAAGCAAGAGTTACTACTCAGGAAAAGGATCTGGGAGTGATTGTGGACAATACACTGAAATCCTCAGCCCAGTGTGCAGCAGCAATCAAAAACGCAAACAGAATGTTAGGGAGTTATTCGCAAATGGATAGAGAATAAAACTGAGGATGTCATAATGCCTCTATACAAATCAATGATGCAACTGCACCTGGAATATTGTGTGCAGTTCTGGTCGACCCACCTCAAAAAAAAAAAAAAAGAAAAAAAGACATAGCTGAACTAGAAGAGGTACAGAGAAGAGCAACAAGAATGATAAAGGGTACGGAATGGCTTCTGTACAAAGAGAGGCTTGCCAAGCTGCGTATCTTCAGTTTAGAGAATACTGAGAGGAGACATGATAGAGGTTTATAAAATCTTGAGTGGTGTGAAACAAGTAGATAGAGAACAGTTATTTATCCTCTCAAGTAGTACTAGAACTAGGGGGCGCTCCATAAAACTAGCTGCTGGCAGATTTATTTATTTAATTAAGAATTTCTACCCCACCCCATCCAGCCTCACGGCAGCTCGGAATAGTTTACATAATTTAAAACAGATAAAAATATATTTTAAAAAGGGGAGGGGGAAGTTACAAAGACAATAAATACAATAAAAGGAAATAAGACCCGCTGGCTAAAAATCCTACCCACTATCCCTTTACCCTCCCCTCCCCGCAAAGGCCTGGACGAACAGTCAGGTCTTACAGGTCCGGCAGAGGACCAACAAGCTGGGAGCTAGGTGAGCCTCCTCTGGGAGGGAGTTCCACAGCCGCGGTGTGACCACCAAGTATGCCCTCCTCTCCATCGTGGCCCTCCTGTTTACCGGGGGGCCTCCAAGAAGGCACCCCTGGCGGATCGCAAAGATCATTCCAGGGCCCAGGAAGTGAGGCGGTCTCTCAGGTAGGAGGGGCCCAGGCCGTGTAGGGCTTTAAAAGGTCAACACCAGCACACTGAATCGGGTCCGGAATGCTATAGGCAGCCAGTGCAGATCCTGGAGCACTGGTGTAATATGCTCCCTAGGGCCCATCCCCATCAGGAGGCAGGCTGCGGCATTCTGCACCAGCTGCAGTTTCCAAACTATCACCAAGGACAGCCCCACGTAGAGCGTGTTGCAGTAATCCAAGCTAGAGGTGATGAACACATGGATGAGGGTGGCCAGGTTGTTTTATTAAAACAAATAAAAGGAAGTACTTTTTCAATCAATGGACAATTAACTTAGGGAATTTGTTACTAGAGGACGTTGTCAAAGCCAGTACAGCTGGGTTTAAAAAAGGACTGGGTAAGTTCTTGGCGAGTAGGTCCATTAATGGCTATTAATCAAGTAGCTTACGGGATGAACTTCTTACTGTCAGGAGTGAACAATGGAGAATGGATTGCTCATTGTGACTGTTGGTTCTTTTTCCATGCAGTCGAGATTGGCCGCTGTCGGAGGACAGGATGCTGGGCTTGACGGACCAATGGTCTGACTCAGTATGGCACTACTTCTGTTCTTAACAGCCTGCTGTGTGTTCACCAACTGAGGGTATTTTCAGAGAACCCCAGTTTAACCACACTTGAACTTTTCTTATACATGTTGCAGGGCTGTATGGCACCCTATGCAGCCCTACAACATGCATAAGAAATGTTTAAGCGTGGTTAAAATAGGGTTAGCGTCATGTCTGAAAACACCTTGAGTCGGTGGCATTACATCTGATGTCATCCTTACTTAACTACAGGTGAAATAACAACAGTAATTTTATTTATATAAAACAATTTAATACTATTTAAGACAATAAAAGACTTTAGGGAAGGAAAAAGGGAGGAGAGAATACATTAAGGGAACCAGCAGTGGCTCCTAAAAGCACCTAGAAAATAAATATGTTTTCAGGTGCTTTTTAAAGAAAAGAGGAAGAACTGAGACAGACATCCAGAGAAGGTCCACCACAGCAAAAGCCTGATTGCCCGCCAACTTAAGTCGGAATGGCAGAACCCTCAAGTAGTGTGTGGTTCCTGAGCACAGATCTTCATCAGCGTGAGGCTCCAGAACAGGTCTCAAATATAGCCAGGGCCTAAATTGTTCAGGGCTCTAAAAACCAGCAGTGCAATCTTAAAAACTCAAATTAGCCTTCACCAGGCGCATTCCCACATGCCCATCTATTAGGTATCCACCTCATGGCCTCCATGTAGTCACCACAGAGCCGCCACTCACGGCGGAGACCAGGGACGTCATGGGCCAATGAGGAGTAATGGGTGTCTATGTGTCCACGTCTCATCAATTATATTTATTTATTTGTTTATTTATTCAATTTTTATCCCGTCCCTCTTGCTCTCAGGTGACTCGGGGCAGCTAACATATAAAACAGTAAAAACAATATAGTGAATACAAAATATAAGTACAACAATACACATAAATATACAATATAATAAAAAGACCCATACGCTAAGGAAGTCAACCCTGATCTGTTGTAAAAACCCTCTGTTGTAAAAACATAATCCTCCCACTACTCACTAACCCATCCCACCAAATGCCTGACAGAAGAGCCAGATTTTACAGCTTCGCTAGAAGCTGGCCTTCTGAGGCAAATCTCCACCGGGAGGGCATTCCACAGTGAAGATGTGGCCACTGAGAATGCCCACCTGTTGGTCCGAATCCACTGATAATACGGTACCCTCCAGGAAGGCACCCCGCAGGAACTGTCCAGGGTCCCAGTGGGTGAGGCGATCCCTCAAGCAAGCAGGGCCCAGGTCATGTAGCGCTTTAAAGGTTTGACCGCAGGTCCGCATCTGGATCCACCATTACCAGAGAATCCCATGCAGCGTGCCTAGGCAGTTGAGAGGCAAAAGCAGTAACAATCTCCCTCCCCCATGGCCACCTCTTGGTGGAGAGGTGCACTAGACATCTCCCTCCCTGCCTCTCAGCCGAGAGGTGTCCATGGGGAGGGAGATCATTAGTGTGCTTCTTCGGTGAGAGGTGGCTATGTGGGTGTGAGGTGGCTAGCACCACTGATGGAAGCTTCTGCAAGCACTTAAATACAGACAGGGGCTGGCTCATTTATTAGCCTGGATATGCTTAACATGTGAGATCTGCACAGACTGAAAACAGACTCCAGAGGGCTATCATCTCGTTTGATTTCACTCTTAAGTGGGAAGCATTTAGATCAGATGGCTGGAGTCTACTATAACACTTTTTAACAGCAGGCTACAGAATGATTGCATTTAAAACTAAGAGCTGAGCTGCTAGGTGCTGTACATTAACTATAAATTGTGCCTTAACATGGCTGTGTTATTCTGTGTCCATGTATTAAAGTATCCACAGATTTTGTACTTAAACTCACACTTGAAGTGCATCTGCTACAAAAGCAGACAGGTTACAGACTAAAGAGCTTATCAAAGAAGCTGAGAAAGGGATGTCAACACCATTACCGGACTGCAGGATAGAGATAATCTTGTAAAGCTAAAGTTCAGTCTTATCCAAATTATGCTTGGGCACAGTCTCTCATTCAACACTCTGTGGTATACTGGGCAATCTTGGTTAGATCACATAGCTTTACAAGACACTTGTTTTCATTTACACTGCAGTTCTGAGAACTCAGCATGAAATGCTCCTCTGGAATTAATGTGGCAGGCACAGTAATTATTAATCAGGATGAACACACTTGTTATATATGTTGTTTAGAGTTAGTAGCATATAGGTTCGATTGAAAGAAGGGAGTTTCAAAACTTGAGGATAAGGAATTTTTTTTAATGTCATGAGTGAAAAAACATGGTGTAAATTGGGCTTTATTAGTTGTTCCATCTAATTGGTAAACTAGTTCAGCAGATAAATAATACTTCTCATGGTTTGCCAAGGGTCTGACCCCACCCTGGAACTTGACATACCCAGTTGGATTAGAAAAGGCTGGATTTTGTATTTTCTGTAAAACTAAGGAGTATTAAATTTTCCATCTCCACATAAACCAAGCTTGTTTACTGCAAAAATCTGAATCATCTTCTGCTTTACTTATTTATTTTGATCAGATAACCAATTTGGTCGTACGTGTTTCTACGTCTTATGCCTCTTCTCATAAACCACTGTTTCCTGTGTTGCTTTCATATGTATTGTGTATTTTGTAGAACAAGACACTTCCTGACCTGTACCCACAGGAGACACTGAAAATAATTTTACTCAAACAGCTGTAGACAACAGAAATAATTCATGAAGCCCGAGATGAAATAAGACACTGGTAAGACAATTTTGTCCACACCATGCCCACTGTTCTATCCCATTTTCTTACGTAGCCATCTCCATCCCTCTGCTTCCCACACCAAAAATAAGCCAGAGTGCACATGGGTAAAGCAAAAATATTTTAAGATTTACATGAATAGAAGATATTTCTAACCACATTTCATCAACCACCTTTAAATAGCAAAGGCACAACAAGATTTATGCTGCTGCTACTCACAGCTTTCAAAAACATGCTTCTGCTTTTAGAACTGCTTTGCTTAAGGCGTATGAATTCTGTACCACACAAATGAGCCACTCTCTTGAGGAGAAAGGGCAGACATGGTTGTAAATCTGCTCTGTGTTTGTATGAGAGCAATAAAGAAGATTTAAACAACATGGCATTTTTACTACTTCACCATCTCCAATTTGCTTGTTAACCATGTTGTTAGTAGTGTATTTTTCTTTACACTAAAAGTTAAACTTTAAACAAAACCATCTGCTGCTCAACTTGTGGCAATCTAATACTCTAATTAAAGCTGGATATCTAGATGCATGTGAGCATATGCAGTTGCCAACCTGCTCTTAAAGTCTACAAAATATGAACGGTCCATATTCACTCCTGTCCTCTGTTCTCATTTCAACACAATAGTTAAATATATACTTGAGAACATACTTCTCAATACCTCTCTGCTCCTAGAATTTCTCTCTCAGGCCTGTCAAACCCTCGGCTTCGTTAGTATGTATATAAACACATATTTAAAAAGTATTAAAATAAAAAGTTATACAGGTTACAAAGGCAATATTTGGTAAATGCTAGGTACAGTAAACCTTATTTTACATCTGTCCTTTACACTGAATGATAGGTGTCCAGTGGAAAAATACTGCTATATTTGACAGTGTTGTTAAAGGCATAAGGTATTATGTGCATCCAAGCAGAATTAAGGTTGTGTAGGTAATTATAAATCTGAATTGGTTGACTTTCAGATGCTTGACTTTGCAAACAAACTAACTTTATGTAAAAAAGCTTTTAATTCCTAAGTTTTCTTCTTAAAGAAGTAGATATTTATCTGCAACTGCCCCGCACAGCCCAATAGCATTATTGGAGTCTGAACCCTGAATTGTCAGCAAGGCAACACACAGGGTACTACTGCATATAAATGGTAGTCCCCTGGGATTCCCATTTTTGTATATGCAAAAACATGCTAGGATAGCAACTTGATAAACCAGGGGGTTGCATCTCTAGAAAAATGTGGAGTCACACTGAGGAACGGGTCCATTGTGTGTGAATACTGCCAGTAAAGGTAAGAGGGGCTGGTTTGTTCCCTGCTGGAAGCAAGACACTCCCCTTCTTCTCCACCTGCAGTAATTCAGGCCATATTCCCTGAGCACAGCAGAAGTAACCCAAAGTTACTATTTTGATTTAATGAAACTGAAGTAACAACTCCACTTTGGTAGTATACTGTGTGGCTATCCCCCCTAGCCAAGACATAGGGTACAGCCACACAATGCACTTTTCGTGCCTTGGGTAGCCTTTGCCCACTCTGGGAAATCTTACTATGCAATGCAGTACTGGCTCTGAAGTGTGGCAGCACTGCCTGCCTGCCCCTGGACGTGTGGCTACCGATGAACCCAGCCACAGAGCCACCCACCCACCTCCACCCACAGAGCCATCCGTCAAACCACAGCAGCACACCCATCCCCCCACCCACCACTGCCTTCGTAAAAAGGGCCATTGTGATAGAAAGGTGTTTTCCTGAAGTGAATCACTGCAGATTAATTTAATTAATTTAACAGGCTTATATCCTGCCCCTCCTGATAAAGCAGCTTGGGGTGGCTAACAAAACATAAAAGATACACTAATATAATACAAAATGGCATGGGAAATTTTTAATGAGGCTTTATTTTCTAAGCCTCTTCCTAAAGAGTGCGATATTAGTATTGCCCCGTGCAACAGATTTGAACGCTGGCAACAAGTAACCCCAGAGGAGATTGTAGATCTTATTCTCCAACTTAAACCCAGAAAGGCCCCAGGATCTGATTATGTGACCCCTGAAATGTTAAAGAGTAATCCGGAGTGGTGGGCCAAGGTATTGGCACCACTTTTTTCATCTATAAATGACTCAGGAGATATCTCTTCTTCCTGGCTCAATAGTATGGTCATTCCCATCTATAAAAAAGGTGATCCTCTTATCCCAGGAAACTATTGCCCGATAAGCCTATTAAGTGTTATTGCCAAATTATATATCAAATTTTTGCTTGGCAAACTGAAGGCTTGGCTGATTGGAAATGATATCATTGAGCCAGAACAAGCTGGATTTCAGGAAGGTAGATCCATGACAGATCATATATTCGTGCTCTCTGCATTATTAAATAAATACGTCACCCGCCAAAGGAAACTATCTTTGCTTCATAGACCCTGAGAAGGCATTTGATTTGGTGTGTAGGGAACGTCTTCGGATGAAACTAAATTCTTTATAAATTGATCCTAGACTTTTATTTCTGATGATAAAACTTCACACTGGAAATACATTGCAAGTTAGATTTGACCCTAGTCATGCCCCCACCAAGCAGGTGGCATGGGGGGGGGGGTGAGGCAGGGCTGCTTATTGGCCCCTGCCCTCTTTAATATTTACTTAAATGATTCTGTGGCATTTATGAAAACTATGGACACGCATGCACCTCCTAAAACGAAGGTATTGATTTAGGTTCCAATGAACTTCAGAAAGCCCATTCGTGGACTATTAGGGGAAATAAAATTGTACAGGTACGCTCCTTTAAATACCTAGTGGTGATTTTCTCTTCTATTCCTAGCTGGAACCTGCACTTTGAGGCAGTTAGGGATCAAGCAGGGAAATCATCAGCTGCAACTGTTAAGTGCTTTTTTGGTCAGGGGGGAAAATTGGTCTCCCCTACTGTTTGTCTTTTCAAGGCCAAAACAGTAAGCCAGATATTATATGTGTTCCCAGCTTGGGGTATTCTCTTTTTTTAACAAACTAAAGAGTATTCAGAATGGTTTTCTGCAATCGAAACTGGCAGTTCCTAGGGGTACTCCACAGGTGATCTTAAGATCACAATTACTTTGTTTTCCTCTCAAGTTTTCTTCCCTTCAATCAATAGTCAACTACTGGACTAAGGTGGTGTTATTCCCCTCCCAAGACAATTCTCTTTTAGCCTTGGCTACCAACAGTGGGCTTATGGATACTTGGGCTAAATCAGTGAAACTGGAAGTCCACAAATTGGGCTTCTCTTCTGCTGTCTTGAAGCAGGTTGGCCCTAAGGCAACTAATACTCTTATAAAAAGGAGGCTGCTTGATCAGATACTACAGTCGGAAGGTGCTCTCATGTTTGAGCAGAGGGTTGCCCCTGATTATAAACCATTTAACCCTTTGTGCTTTGGGTCCCTGCTACCTGTTTGAATGGATGGACTTTAATAAGAGATCAGCCTTTACCAGATTAAGGTGCAATGTTTTCCCCTTGGCACTTCTGGAAGGTTGCTATATGGGCATTTCACGGGATCAGCAGCTGTGTTCTCTCTGTTCCATGGGGGAAGTTGATTCGGTCGGTCAAATCCTCCTTCACTGTCCTTTATTTTCTGGACCAAGATAGAAGTATCTTGGCAGGATTCTTTTGGACCTTACAGTCAATTATATGCAAAACCTGCTACAGAAGTTCCTTAGTCCTGTCAATTCAGAAATGACAAGGGGTGGAGCAAATTTTTGTCAGGTAGCTATCCGTATAAGACAATTAGCTCTTCCTGACAAGACTCAATAGCTTGGGCAAGATATAGTTTTGTGGGTGTTTGAGGATGAGCTATCCCTCTCAATTTGGTTTCTAGTCTTTGTTACTATGTTCTAGCTGGTTGTATGTTTATCTTTGTTTATATTATATTGTATCATATTTTATACTGTAATAGCTACAGCTGCACAAGTTTATATATATATATATATATAAATAAATAAATAAATAAATAAAGCAATTCGCTTAAATGGAGGCAACAGGAAGATGGTGGGTTCCCTGATCTCTGCTGAACAGCTGATCAGAAGGGAATGGGGAACCCCGACCAGGAGCAATTCAATGACAGCAGAGGCAGTCTGGTGGGAGTACACCAACCCCAAAAGGCACTCAATCATGGCTGGCACTTCTTGCCACCCCGGTCTGCTGGCAGCATCAGGGCCGGCCTTACCACAGGGCAGCTGCCCCAGGAGGTACTCTTTCTCGGGGCTCTACAGTGGTCCCTGTCTTGACCAAGGTGTGACATGGGGCCCCACTCCCTCCCAGCAGGTCACCAAATACTACCTCCAAGGGCCTGCATTTCATCTTCGCCCTGGGCCCCACATGGTGCTGATGACAGACCAGATAGGGCTCTGTTGGCAGCAGCTCCAGGAAAGAACTTGGGATTGCCATCAGCAGAGTCATTCGTGCACCAACACATCTGCTAGGGGATGTTGAAGTCATAGGTGTTAGCATTCCTCTGCAACCACCAGCAAGGATAGAAAATTTCTTTTTAATATTGAAATTAAAGCTGAGATTCAAAAGGTTTGCTTAGGAATCTCATAATTTTGGGAACTACAAAACCGATAAAATTGCAAGTCTTGTGAGACTTGCAAAACAGAATGAATTTTCATTGGACGATGGGCAGGAGGTACATCTACTGTCTGAATGTAATTCCTCTCCCAGATGTCAAAGACCTGCTGTAAATAATGGTGATGTTAGATCTTTTTTTCAGCATCCCTGTTCCTACCAGCATCCTGTCATAGTGACATAGCTATTCCCATCTCCCATGTGAGTTGCTGAATTAAGAAGCCATCTGCTTTAGTAAGACAGTGGAATTCATTTATCCTCTCTCCACAAAAGCAACACTTCCTAACAGTGTTTTAGGCAAAGTCACTAGCGTTCTGTGTATCATAGAACTGTAGGGTTCGGTCTAACTTCTACATAAATCAGTCTTTACGCTCCAGAAGCAACTATGTAAATATTCCCAAAGTAATATTCTGTTGAGGATAATACTATGTATAAGACAACTGATGAGTACATTATAATTGAAGCAGGAAGTCTGATCATACAAGCTGGAAAAAAAAGGATGGAAGATTTAATGCTAGATTAAGAGATTTTAAAACACAGATGATCCTGCTGTCTGGAATGGGTGCTCATTAAGTGCAAAACTAATCCCCCTTTCATTGTGAACAATGTAAAAAAGGTTTATTGATTTTAATAAAAAGTTATGATATAATCACAAAAAGAGAGAGAAACCACTGAACCTGTTGGGGACAAACAAAAACTCCTCAATTGAGTCCAAGCAAGATTTACTCCGTCATCACAGATTCCTGCCTGGATTCCTCTCTTTTCTTCGTTTTGCGACTCAGCCAGACCTATTGCACCTTTATAACAACGTAAACATGGTTTGCGTAATGATGCAAGCAAGTATCCTTTGATTTTAGGATGCTTTCCCAAGGTACTAATTTATGATAGATTTATGATTATCACCAAAACTTGTAAAACAATACAAAAGAAAAGGATTTCAACATTACAAATTTTATAATAAAAATATTTTATATAATAAAATTATAAAATAAAAATGTATAGTTATTTAACATTCTTCCTTATCTTCTGAAAGATTAGGACTCCTGGGATAAGCCACCTAAAAAGGCTAAAATGCTCAAAGAATAAAATACAACCACTAGTTCCTAAAGCAACCAAATACACTTCTCTTTATTGGTCCAGTACTGTAACTCCAAGATTAATGGTGTAAACCATCTCTCTCCAATAGCCATATATAAAGGGCAAAAAAGGATATAAAGTTGCAAATTCTCTATTCCATTCATCCCACAGGGACATAATTTTAAAGAAGTTTTCCTCTGTCTACACTCAAGCGCCGCCACATATCTCTGATTAAAGCATAACCTAGTAATTGCTTCTCATTGTTTACAGTAAACGATGACAAATAAGGCACCAAGCACGTGCACCTGAGACTTCGCATCCGCTTGAACGTTATTTGTCCCGTGTCTCTCCCTATGTCCCCTCTCCTTGTCTCCCCGCTCCGTGTCTATTAGATTGTAAGCCGTAGGCAGGGACCGCATCTATCTTATTATTCTGTAAAGCACCAGGTACACAGCTGGCACTATACAAGTAATAATAATAATAATAATAATAATAATAATAATAATGTAAAAGAGGATTTTATATGTTTTAAGAAAGGTGAAGTAATAGAGAAAGCAGCCAATCAAAAACCTATCTGAATACTCTTATCTCCATATCTACAAAAACTTCATTCTTATCTACAACTAATGGTAAAGCATCACTACAATAAAAAATATATGATAATCTATGCCTATCTTGATACCCAACAACCAAGTATAATTCAAGAGAGTAGGAGACCTCAGCTTCTAAGAGATACATTTTTGGCAGCCTGTTAGAACAGTAAGTTTTAGGCCCTACATCACCAGGGAACCCAGAGGTTTAGGTTGAGGCTTGCATCAACAAGGTAGAAGTCTTCAGATGTGCAAAATTACCCAGTGGACCAAGTCAACTGCACAACGTAAAGAAAAATAGAGAATGTGAGTTCTATGATGTCGGCAAGCAAGTGCTGTGAGGTCCTGAAATGGTGACATCAGTCAAGGGGCAAAAAGATTAAAGTTCTGTTTGGAACTGATTAAACAGTATAATTGTTTAAGGAAAACAGTCACTAAGACAGGGTTAACTGAACCAAGGGGAAACTGAGGAAGGGGTGGACAGTTGCTGTAAAGGGGAAACAACTTGCCCATTATAATTTGGCAACTTTTGCTTTAATGCTACAAAAAGCAATTGTGTTAGTTGCCCTTACAGTGTCAAACACCCACATTTTTATTCAGAAACTTAAATAATAATCATTAAAAAACCAAACATCTGCTGAATGGAGTTATCTAAACGGACCTTTAACTACAAGGAAATTTGCCATGACTGCTAGTACAAATAATTGTAGCAGTTGTGTGCACAAGCAGGTAAGCACATGTCCAAACATGTATATGGAAAACAAATCTTTCCATTCCTAACTGTGTGATGGGGGGAGAGGGAGAAAATGGGTTTACTTCAGGTGAAAGTTGTGCTAACGGGAAAAAAAACCAAAGAAAATTAGTGGCAATAGCCATTCAACATATAAAGCTAGGCACCATCAGTTATAATTAAGCTTCCTGAATTTAGTACAGCACTCTGCAAATTCTAAAAAGTAAGACTTACGTGTGTGTGTTTGTGTGTATGTTGAGTTCCTGAAGCTCTCAGTGATGGCTCTACTATATTATAGTTGAAAAAAGAGAGGGTTCATTATTAATAGTGTGTCATGCAGACACATACCTGTGTCAGTGCAATATTAAATAATCAGTGTTCAGTGCCAGGTACATTGCTGGCACTATATTAATACTTAATAAGCATAGTAATAATTCCATAGTAAAAAAACCTCCAGTTTACAAGAAGAGTTAAGGCTCTTGCAAATTCAAGCATGCATTAAAGAGCATGGAAAATGCAATTTAAGTCTTCCGCCTTACCTTCCGTACCATGTTAGCAGTAAAGACATTGTACAGTCTCGCGTATTGTCCTCACTTACAACTTAGGTTCCATGCAAGTCAGTTGGGGAGAATGGGACAGCTGTGTAATGTCTCACAACCCTCCCTCTTATCCACTAGTCACCACTGCTCTCCCAGAGCACAGTGAAACTGGGTACAGTCGTATACAAATGTTTAATTTAAACTTTAAGTTGGGTATGCATTGAAATTTATTCCAATGGCCATTCCATTTAAGGAATGGAGGCAACAGCAATGCCAGTTTCTAAATAAATACTATTGTCATTCCAACATCCAATTATGTGACTGAAATAATACAACACAGCTGCATCTTTGGCAATACGCGGGGAAGGCTAGAGGGTGTAAAATAATAAGGAAGGCACCGGATGCAGTAAGTGGAATGGTTGGAATGACAGGGAAAAATACAAAGAGTGCACAGGATCAAGTAAGTGAGTGGAATGACAGGAGGGATTAGAAATAGTTACAACAACAAGGTTCTGAGTGAAATAACTGATTCAGAAGACTGGTTGGATACCAGGGGGAGCAATCCTATCATTTAACCCATTTACCATATCTGATACCCTATCCTTTTAGTCCCAATAGCCTCCCTCCCAGTTATTCCAATTCCTCTTCTGTTGTGTATGTGTGTATGTGCCATTCCACACACACCCTTACTTCTGTACCAGATGACACACACAGATAAACATTGTATTTCTTCCAAGCTTTTAAGTTCTCTGTGAGGGGAGTGGGAGGTTAGAGGGGCGACTTGGACCCAGGACTTCTGGGTTGTCTGTTACAAGGTTGAGAACTGAGCAGGGGAGAGAACAAGCTAGGAACCAGGACTATTGAGTTGCTTGTGAAGGAAGTGCAGCCTGATAGATTAGAGTGGGGTGGAGAGGCTGAAAGGCAGGAGCCCCAAGTTTTCTGTTAAAGGGTTGGGACCAAGTAGATGGACAGGGAGAAGGGGCGGGAGCCATGACTCCTAAGTTCTCTCTTTCTTAAAGAAGAAAGAGAGGGGGTGAAGGGCCTGCTCACACCCTCCTGTCCACAACTTCAGTGTTGCCCCCAGCCTGCAGAGGAAGAAGATTGAGGCTGAAAGACAAAGGCAATGTGTGGGTGCATGGAGCCTAACTTGTAAGTGAGCACAATATGAGAGACTGTACAATGTATTTACGGCTAACATGGCACGGACGTTAGGGTGGGAGCCTTAACTTGCAATTTTCATGCTTTTTAGTGCATGATTGAATTTGCAAGAACCGTAACTCTTCTTGTAAACCAGAGGTTTTTTGACTATGGAATACCCTAGTTTTTGTTCAATACAAAGCAGCCCCCTGCCCTAGCAAACCTGCCCCCGCCCCCCCCC
>QEPC01011848.1:1075926-1145216 GCA_003113815.1 Sphenodon punctatus
CCCCGGTTCTCCGAAACCCCCAGGTACAATTGCCCCAAGCTCAAGGAAGGGAAAGACAGGAAAAGAGGCGGCAAGCAGCGCTCCTCTTCAAAGCAGCCCCGCCCCTCTTCATAGGCTAGCATGGTTTTTTTCACAACCCCATAACTTTAAAGCTACTAATCGGATGTACAAATAAAACCCCAAAAGGCACCCCCTGGCAGCCACCTTTAATTTTTTAAAAGACTAATTCCTCCTCCCCACCAACACTCAACCCCTCTACCCTGGCCAGATCAAGACAGTCTGACTAAATAAAAAAATCAGGCTTGAAAGTAGTTTTCAAACTGTGATATCTCAGCTTTTATCCAACAGATTCAGCTGAAATATTCACAGCATGAATAGTTTACCCCAGTGATACTCAACAACCAATTCCAAAATCCTAAATTTGATCATGTCGATTTTAGAACAAATAGGATGTCTGGGCTTTATAATGTAGCATGCAACACACCTTAACTATTAGAGTGGTCCTACACTCTAATACTATTAAACAATGTTTAATGTTTACTGTGGAAGTAGAGCAAGATTAGATTCAGTTCAGGCATACCGCACTATAAACTGTAGTATATAATTCAGGAGGGGGGAGCAGACTTAGGATCCATGTTATCTGTGTGCCATTCTCAGGCGATCTATCAGGCAACCTCTTGCTGGTTCCCAGCTGTAGAGCATCTCAGTAACTGGTCTCAAAAGAGGAGTGCTCCCCTTTAGAGACAGAGCCTTCTCTGCCACACTGGAGGAGTTCGCCTAGCCTGTCTCTTCCCAGGAGACACACATGGGGAGTCAGTCCTACCTCCTGTCAGGAGATGATCTCTTACAGGCTGGTCCCTCTTTCCATACTGGGATCTAGTGGAAACTACCTTGCAATCTACTGGTAGGTCACAATCTACCTCTTGCTTCCACTCCCCCCGGATATAATTGTTTCAGTGAGATCTGAAAGTTTTGGGTGTTTTTAGACAAGCACCTCCCCACCGATCACCTACACATCATGCATGTTGCAGGACAGCACAGGGCACCAATGCAGCCCTACAACATGCATGATGGGTGGGTAATAGGTGGGGAGGTGCTTATCTAAGAACATCCTTTGTTACCTGGATCAACAACTGTGCTGGATTTTGGATAATGACAGAACCATATGCCCAAGACAGACCCCCTTTTCAGGAAAGAACGGATACTTTATTCTATTTCGTTTTGCACTAAATTACACAAATCTGTTGCAATGGCATTTTAGTTGCAATGTGCTCTTAAGAGAGATGACAGTATATACATATGCTAGTGGCTATGCAGCCACCTAGAAGATCTCCTCCTATGATGTACACAACTTGTGCATCCTCAGGAATAGAACTCCATTATAAATAATATTTCTGATTTAAATTTTCATTTCAAAACCCACAAAAATACACCACACTAACCATGTGGAAATGGAAGACTTGGGGGATTTCTTTCCCTTTGGGTAGTAACACATGAAAGAGCTTTGAGTCTGCAGGACCCATAATGTATTCAATGTTAGTCTTGAAAGACTGTCTAAAAAGGACCACTTGAGCCTCACGAAAAGCGTAGCACTCTCTCCATAGAGACAAACACTTCCAGCTGCAATACTTTTTCTAGGAGAAGAGGTGGAACACTTGAATCTGCTTAACCAAAGACAAATCCTAGTTTAGTAATACATGAGAGGATAGTACAAAAGAGACTAAAATGCACAGGACTGAGATAGAGTCTCTTCACATGGGTCTCAAGCGGAATACGGGCAGTCCTGAGAATCTATAACATTCAGGGATAGGGAAAATTCTCTACTTGTACTAATGACAGATGGCAAAGAGGTAATTTTCCCATCATCAAGACCTTGAACCATCTTTGAAAAGGCTTTCTGAGTCAGACTCAAAATATTGTGGCAGACACACCAAAAAAGCTTGTGGTCCCAATATAATGAGGTTATTTGGACTACCTTATTTTCATGTGTCACATGGGAGGATGCTTTCTCAAGTCTAGCAGAGAGGAGGCAATATTTTCAAGATATCCCATTTTACCTCAGGTGACAATGCTTTGGTTGCCAGTCAATTAAATTTAGAAACAAAAAATTGTTTTTGCATGACTGGAATAAAATCTTTCATTGCTAAGACAGCTATGCCAGGAAAAATTTGGTTTCCTTGGCCAGTGAAACTAGCATTCCTAATACTTGCTTTTAAAAAAAAAATTAAAATTCAAAACAACAATCAGCAGTTCAGCACTGCAACTTTACAAAGTGGTTTACAGTCATTGTTTACCCCTCATATTCAGCCTGTAAGGTACTTTAGATACAGTATTTACAGATGAGCTAAATGACAGTCACCATTTTCCTTTCCTGTCACCATTTTTGGTATGGGGAGAAGGAATGGAGGTGGGGTCTAAGGAGGAAAGAGTCATTCCCTACTTTGAAGCCTAGTCTGAAGAAAAATACAGTAAGAGGCTTTCAGGATTATTCCCTCACTCCACACCCTTTCCTTCCTGTTCTCGTAAGAGGGTCTTTGTAAGCCCTCAGTGAATGCAGCGTATTATCCTCTTTTAAGACTCTAATATGACCTGCCAGACTGGAGACCAACTCCCATCAAGTGGGAGACGCCGTCAACCATGGTCTCCTCCTAGATTTCCTATGCTCCCTTGGTTTCCAGGACTCTATTCTCGACTGGTTCTCTTTGTATATCTCAGGCCGCTTTTAGACGAGCGGCACTCTGTTTTGCGTCGGCGACGCGCATATTTTGAAACTTCTGCCTCGTCTAATTAGGTATTTAATTCGCGCACTTAAAAAATGCGCCTCTGCCATAATATGCGCATATTAAGCCACTTCTGTCTCATCTAATTAGACCAGGCGGAGGTTTCAAAATATGCGCGCCGCCGACACGAAACGGAGCGCCGCTCGTCTAAAACAGCCCTTAAACCACTCCTTCAATATTCCTCTTGCTGGTGCCTCCTCTATGTCGCGTCCCCTCTCCGTGGGAGTTCCCCAAGGCTCTGTCTTGGGCCCTTTTGTCCCTTTACACTCTTTCTCTGGGTAAACTCATTGAATCTCATGGGTTCCAGTACTTCCTGTATTCTGATGACACACAACTCTCTCTCCACTCCAGTGCTCTCCTCCTCCATCCAGTCTCGTATCACTGTCTCTCTGACATCTCTGCTTGGATGTCTCACCATCAACTCAAGCTTAATATGGCCAAGACTGAACTCATCTACCCCTCCAAAACATTCCCCTCCTACTTCCATCTGTTTCCATTGAGGGCGTCACCTTCCAGCCTGTGCCTTCAGGTGTGTAGCTTGGGATTAATCTTTGACTCCTCCCTCTCCTTTACGACTCAGATCCAAGCTGTTGCCAAATCCTGCCGCTTTGCCCTCTATAACATTGCTAAAATCTGGTCCTGCCTTACTGCTGCCACTGCAAAAAACCTAGTCCACACTCTAGTAATCTCTCGCCTTCACTACTGTGACTCTGAGCAGGAGGGTGCGCGGTACAAGACCAAGAAAGAAAGAAAGAAACTTCCTACTTACTGGTCTCTCCTGCTCTGATCTCACCCCCCTCTTCTCTGTTAAACGCTCTGCTGCCAAAGTCATCCACCTTGCCTGTCGCTTTGATAGTGTTCAGCCCCTCCTCTCTGCCTTACACTGGCTCCCTCTATGGAAATGCATTCAGCACAAGCTTTTGGTCTTCACCTTCAAGGCTCTTCTTGGCCTTGTTACCCCATCTCTCCCCCCTTTTGAATCCCACCATATTCCTGCCTGGGAGTTTCACTCCTCCTCTGCACCACCCTTGCCTGCTTGCAACTCCCCTGCTCCTCTAAACATCTTTGCCCCTTCTCTCTTGCTGCCCCCCATGCCTGGAACTCCCTCCCTGGATATATTCCATCTGCTCCCTCCCTCCCAACATTCAAATCCCCCCTGAAAGCCTACTTCTTCTGTCAGGCATTCCCTGGTTCATCATGAGTGGAACTGCATTATCTTCCCTCCCTCCCTCAGAACATCTTCCTGTAACTAAGTTAAGCACATGCACCTGGCATTTTCTCAACCTCATGAATGTATCCTTGTTCCTCCTGATGTTCACCTCTCCCTCGTCTCCCCTTCCTTCTCTCTTTTAAATTGTAATTCCCTTGGGGTAGGGACCTGTCTATAACTACTGATTATGTAGTACCAGGTACACTGCTTTCACTATATAAATAATAAATCGTCTCCCCCATCCCTCCTCATCTCAACACACTACCACAACCATCTCCCTACCTTACTCAGTGCTCTTGGCCATTGAGTGCATGCACCCAGTTGCCAATATGGTGGCTGTCACATTGACATTTGGTGTGCAAGTACAGCACAGAAGAGCATGTAGCATCTGTACAGAGTTATCAATTTGGTGGCAGTAGGGGTGCTAGGAAGGGCTTTGCCCTCTGTACCCTATGGGCCAGCTGTCACTGATGCGTGTGTGAGAACTATCTGGCCCTACTCTTGCAGGGACTCATACCTAGTCATAGGCCCCCTCTCCTGAAAATATTAACAAACTTGACTATTGTATTTTATTTCAATAGGTTTATTCACACAATCTACTGTATTAATGCATATAGAACTGGTGTCTTAGTTTACAAACTAGTTTAAGAACTTAAATTAGTGAGGCCTACTGAAGCACAAAAATGTGATATTAATAAACATTTTATAGACTATATAATATATAAATAAAAAACTTCATCTGAACTCCAGCCCGAGGTCATCGGTGTAGCTGCAATCAATTGTTCTCCTACCCTGGAAAGAAATTGAATGTTCTATGATAGATACTGACAATTTTTTTTAAATGTGGTGAATTTAAATAAGACTGCCACAGCTGCTTAGATCTCCACTTTCATTGTATTAAAAACAACAGATTAAGTGATGCATTCAGAGTTTTTAATGAACGGCATGTCCAACAGCATAACTACTGTACAAAGAAAAACAAAAATGGAGTATGCTTTCCTGTGCAGGGGCATGATAAAGGGTTGCGTTTTATTGATTACAATAAAATAACAGATTATATTCTCTGCAGTTTTTCTTCATGTTCAATTTCGTATTTGTTGGTAAAAATTTCATTTCACTTTGAATGTACACATCTTCTTGATTATTAAGAGTTTCTGTCTAAGAAAATTTGATGTTTACATGCTAGAATGAAGTGCATGGTCCTCATTTTGCCCTCGGTTCTATAAAGAAAAGAATGAAGATTTTCCTCTGCAAATAGTCAATGTTGTGTATTATGTAAAATCCATGACAACCAACAAAAGTAATGGGGGAGGGGTAATAGTAATGTACATGCTGTTTGCTTTTTATAGTTTACACATTGGGCAACAGAGGTTACTAACACCTTGGTATTTGCTTAACCACAGAATACTACAAAACTACAAAATAATGGCTACAGATAACTACAGAACTACAAAATAATGGCTAAATGAACTGATGTGGCTTCTAGAGGTGTGCACCAGGGACCCATGTCATTTTTCATTTTTGTTCTCGTTATTTAAATCTTTTGTTTTTGTTTTTATAAATATCAAAATTTCATTTTTGCTTTCGTTTTCAATTTCCATTGGTTTCAATGGAAAACACATTTTTCATTAATTATATTAGGATGAAAGTTGGAGGAATTGTACCTCCGATGGACGGCGTTAAGTGTACCAGATTCCCAAAAAAGGTGATAAAGTAATACAATTTTATAAGCAGTTGAATCATGCTATTTTGCAAAACTCTGCATATACATTCCTGGCTGTAACCTCTTTGCCTCCCATCTAATGTGGATGAAACTTGGTAAGTTTATACCCCTCCCCATGTTTACTATCTATGCCAACTTTCAGAAGGATTGGATAAAGGGTCCTGGTGGTAGAGATGTAAAATCTCCAGACATTTTGAAGCCATGGGAAAAAAACGTTTTCTCCCCATTTTTTTGGGTGGAAAAAACACAAAACTTATTTTCTTAGCACCCTTTACAGATCTAAATTCTCTTTGCTACTTTAAGAGCATAAAATGTATTGTGTATAACTTTGTTTGCTCATGAAATCATCATGTTTGGTATATTTATTAAATTTAAAAGTATAGTTTTTTCAGACAATGACAAATTTACTAATTTTTACTTTAAAATATTTAAAATTTTTGTTACAAATGGAGATACAAGATGCTGAACTCTAGCATCTCTTAGGTTTTGCCAGTATAAAAGAAGCAGGCAAAAATTAAAGTTGAAAATAGAAGGAACCATCAACATTATAGTAAAACAAATTTATTATGGAATCTGGACTGTCTCCTCCATGGCGTCAAGCAGATACAGAAAGCACTCATTTTTAGAGTGGGACAATAAGCTCCTTGTTTCTAATCTCTACAGGAACAAATGAATGCTGCTGCTGCTGCCAGTGTCCACTCCCAGTCCCTTTGAGGCCTAGTCAGGAGGACAGAAGCAGATCCACCAACTTCTAGATCAAAAGGCAACAATGGAGGAAGTCCACAAACAAAGAAGGCACTGAATCCTCCTTCCTTCAATCCTTCTCTTGTGAAAACGGAAGTGCCCCCTGGGGGCAGAAATGCATCTTGCTCTTCATTTGAGAGTTGTACTGTACTGCTTGTCCTCAGTGTACAGGAATTGTAATGATCTTCCGATACGGAGATAGTCTAACCATCTTACATAAAAGTCTTTCTATTACATAGTTATTACTTAGAAGACATTTTGGGGGGAGTAACGGATAGTAATACAACCAGTGTACGCAAAAATGTGGCAGGGCTGTATCTCTCACTTTCAGGATCATCTCTGCCAGATATCAGAAAGATGTGATAAAGGGATCCAATTGTATATGCCTGCACAGCCTATGTAGAGAATGAGTCTATGCCAGGGATTCTCTTATGTGCCACTGTGGTATAAGATCGGTTTGTGATGCCAATTGGCCAGTGGAAATGTCAACTAAATATCCTCATTCTGTGCTGTGACCATCCCAACATCTCTACCCCACTTATTACTGGGAAGTCGGAAGCATCTGTTTAGGAAAGAGCCAATACAGATTCTCTTATGTCCTCTGTCACGGTGTTGCTGCAGGATGTGATCGTGGTGATAATTGGCCAACCTGGATGTGTAAACCATGGGCATTTTTACACACACCTTAAAGTGCTGGTCTTTCAATCTTCTGAGTTTACAAATCCACAAGTAAGTTCCTGGATGCATTCTTATTATTATTTATTATAAGCATTCTTCACGCACACACTACCCTGAGGCAGCCTAAAGTAGCCGCAGCTGTAGACGTGAGGTGTTGCCATGGTAAATAAGTAACAACCAGCTGACCGGAGCAAAGCAGTTTACCAGGAGAATGTTTTACACACACAAATTCTGGGAGACACCTGGATGTTACAGGATCCAGATTTGTAAAACTACAAAGATCAAGGACTTCTTAAATCTGTGAGAATATGCAGAAACTCAGAAGAGCCAGATGTTAAAGATCTGAGTGAGTGATTTAGACAAACAGAAAGTTCAGGTTAATACAGCAAAGATGCAGGAGAAACGTGTGCGTAAACATGTCCATTGTCTCCTGATTGCTGGGATGCTATTCCCAAAGTTCCAGTTATGTCCCTTCTATGCCCGCCTGAGGGCCGCGTCCTAAGCCCGCCTCAAAGCTACCACTGATTGGTCCTGTAAAGCTGGAAGCATGCAATAATTAGTCAGTGAATGTGTCTGTCAGTCTGTTGGGTTGCTCCCCATCCTCCCTCCTACAGCCTCCCTCCCCCCTGCCATGCCAGATGCCTGCTTTTGACTGGCACTGCATGCACTGCTATTTATCTGAATAATGGTATTCAAGAAGACAATTTCAATTGCTTATACAATTGGGTCCCTTTATCAAATTGTCCTGTAGTTTAGCAGAGATGACAGGGAAGGTGTGCAATATATTTATGCCAAATTACTTGTAAACAGGATGGAATGTAAAAATGTTACAGCCAGAAATGTATTTTCAGGTTAATAGCTTATAACATTATCCAATCCTTCTAAAATTTGGCAATATTGGTACACTAGTGGAGGGACAATCTCAACGAGTTTCATGCAATTTGGATGGAAGATTATTTTTTTTAATAAAAAAAGGTGTAGCCAGGAATGTGTATGGAGCTTTTCTTAAAATCACAACATTCAATTGCTTCTATAATTGGTCTCTTTCATCCAATCTTTTTGAGTTTTGGTACACGTAGTGCCCTCAATTGGGGGGTTGGGGGGGGGGGCTTACTATCTCCCCAAGCTTCATCCGAATTGAGCAACAAAAAAGTTATAGCCAGAAATATATTTTTCAGTGTCTTCCCATTATTCCAAAAACAAATATTTGTTTTTGTTTTGTCATTTTCGTTTCTACAATAACGAAAACAAAAATCTAAATTTTTGTTTTCGTTATTATAACAAAATGCACACACCCCTAGTGGCTTACTGAAAAGAGACTAGTCATCAGTACAGTTTCTAAATATTTTCCCTGGAAGTGAGGCACAAAGTTCAAAGGGTATAGGTCATTATGCAACTGTTCTTACACAACATGATTGTTGTGTAAGAACAGGATCCAAAAGAGTGTGATCTAGTAAGTTTATTCCAATTGGAGAAGAGGCAAAGAAAAACATTGGACTACTATTGTTTATAAAAAATAATAAAACAAATAAGTCCCTGAATAATGCACAGAAACAAGAGATGCAAACATACTGCTCTTCTTCCCAAGCAGAAAAACAACAAGCCACCAAGCACTGAAAACACTCATCAGCAAACAAGGATTCCCATAAATATGGACTGGAAGGATTTAGTTGTCTTGCATCACTTCTCTCAGATTCATAAGTCACTTGGAGACTTTTTAGCAGAGATCAACAACAGAATTTATCGACTCTCAACACAACAGACAATCTTCTTAAGACACTTAGAAACAAAATGGCAGCAATGATCACTTTTGCGATCTTCACCAGTCTCTTCCATTAAGAATACTCCTGTGCCAATCATTTTGCTATGGTATCAGCATAAACAGTAGTAAACCAATCCAAGAGTCAGTATTTGTTGATAAAATGTGTCTTATGTTATATGTATCTGCACAGCGCTGGGTAGAACTAGTAGCACTTTAGAAATGATAAGCAGTAGAAATAGTAGTAATTTCATACCTTTCTAAAAAGGTCCATCTCTGTTTAGAATGCCTGTAGTAACTGTTTAACTAGGGGAAGGCTAACTACTGATGTTTCTTGATCAATTATTTTAAAAAGCCTCTAGATTGCTTACATGGCTAATATATGTAACGTTCAGTTCCTATTAATATCAATTATCCCCCTACTCCAACGCATCTTGCCTGTATTTAAGTAAACACCTCTGGCGCTACAACTGTATAGCACCAAGCACAACAGGACTTCAATCTTGAATGAAACCTCAGAGCACCCACATTACACAAGTAATTAGTAATAGCCAAGTATTACCAAGTCACAGACCTTCGTTGAAAATATCTCATTCTAGAAAAGGCCATATTTCTGACCTTACATGATCTCACCATGTCCTGTTTCATGCATTTGAGTACAGGCAAAACACACTGCAGTGGTATTTCTTTGTCAGCAGATGCAAATATATTTAGGCCCTACAGAGCTTTTAACTTCTCTTTTTATAGGAAACCAGTTTTGGTTTTGTGAGGTTAACAGGTGGGAAGCAAGATATTAAAGGAAGAAATCTTTTATTATTAAAGCCTCTTCGACAAGATCTTTGCCTCGCTTTCAGTGCAATTTTTAAAAGATTGAAAGGGTACAAAAGCGCTTTCTAAATTTCTGTTAGTTCTTTACGGCTTTTAATAGTCTCTTTCCTAAAGAACTGAAGAGAAGCTGATTAAATCCTCAGCACAAACAAGAAACAACACACCAAAACCTCAAATTGGCATAAAAGAATAATCCTTCTTCTGCCCATTCCACGTAGGCTCGGGAGATGAGGGGTGGGGCATGGTTTTTAGCAATTCCTTGTCCTTTCGGAGGTATCTAGTGCTTGACTCCTCTGGTATGGAGTATATCCATCTTGTGTTTGATTTGGCCAGGATTAGACTGGGGATTCTGCTGGTGTACCAAGCACCCCACTGCTCTATGGCCTCCCTGACATCTCTAGCTGAGCTGGTCTCGGAGGTGGTGTTGAAATTGCCCAAAACAATAAGTTTGCCCGATCTCAACATTTACGCCAAAGCCAACCTTTTAGGAGCACAGTAGAAGTTCATGGCCTCTATGGCAATCTTGGGCCTATCCCAGGTAGTAGTGGGCTTGAACACATGAAAAGGGACACACACTGGATTTGATGTTTTGCACAGGCATGGAAACAGGGGGTCGAATTATTGGGGATGTTGATATAACACCCTTGTCATGGCTGGATCATAACCCTCCTGAAGGTTCGGATCCTGGCCCTCCTTTGCCCCCAGTTAGGTTGGGCCACCCTCAGAAACTTATAGATCTGACTGGATTCAGAACACTCTGGGGGATGTACCTACTGACCTTGACAGTTGCTCTGTTGATGACCTGGTTACCTCGTGGAATGGCATTTTGACCAAGGTCGTTGACACGGTGGCACCAAGTTGTCTGCTCCCACCACTGCACCAACACAGGTCCCCGTGGTAGGGTACACAAAGAGCCCGAGGCAGCTAAAGCAGAAGGGGAGGCAGTTAGAGCGCCGGTAGCGCTTGACTCATGTTGAATCTGACCGATTGTGGAATAGATCGTTTTTGAAAGACTATGTCATAGCTGTAATGGCAGAGAAGGCGGCTTTCTTTGCCGCTATCATAGAGCCTGAGAAGTCTTGTCTGGCAGAGCTTTTCTGGATGGCGAGAGGCCTGGTTAATCTGGCCTGTCTCCACCAGGAGTTGGAGTCATCTGGTGCCCACTGACATTTTTATTGACTACTTTGCAGACAAAAATTGCTCGTATTCACCAGGACTTTGGTGCGATTGGTTCTGTGATAGAGTCTGAGTTTGGGGCTGTAGAGGTCCAGACTTGTCCTTTTTATTTGGATCCATTTCAGTCACTATCACTCACCAATGCAGAAGTTGTGCTTGGGGCTGTGTGGGCTACCAGCTGTGAATTAGATCAATTCCCGTCCTGGTTGGTGAAAGCCAGATGGGAGACGTTAGGGTCATTGCTGGCTGGGCTTGTCAACACCTCCCTTCAGGAGGTCAGAATATTGGACTCCCTTAAGATGGCAATTGTCTGCTCAATAACCATCCTTGGATGCAGACTACCCTGCCAGCTATCGGCCTGTCTCTAACCTTTCCTTTTTAGGGAAGGTTATTGAGTGGGTGGTGGTGCATCAGCTCTGGGCCCATCTGGATGCAATCAGATTCCTGGACCCCTTTCAGTCTGGCTTTTGTCCCAATTATGGCACAAGGACTGAGCTTGTGGCCTTAGTCGATGATCTATGCTTGGGGATTGACAGGGGGAATTCCACCCTGTTGATCCTATTAGATCTATCAGCAGTTTTTGACACTGTTGATCACAAAGTGTTCTTGACTTGATTGTGGAACCTGGCAAGGGTGCACAGGACCACTCGAGTGGTTTTGCTCCTTCCTGTCAGGGAGATCTCAGCAGGTGGTGATGGGAGATTGCTCGTTGTCACCTCGTAATCTCCCCTGTAGGGACCCAAAGGGATCCATCTTGTTCAATGTGTATATGAAGCCTCTGGGCGAGATCATTTTGAGGTTTGGAGTGAGGTGTCATCAGTATGCTGATGACAGCCAACTCTAACTCTCCTTTTCATCTGACCCAGATACTGCAGTCTCTGTGAGTACCCATTGCCTGGCTGCTTTGGGGGGCTGGATAAGGGTGAGTCACCCAAGGTTGAATCCTGACAAGACTGAGGGGATGATGGTTAGCCGGCCTTGTGACTTTGGGGGGGGAGATTGGGTTATTGATGGAGTCCGTGGGGTCCAGCCCCCCCTGGTCACTCAGGTTCACAGCCTTGGAGTGTTCCTGAATCCGTCACTGCACCTGGAATCTCAGGTGGTGTCAGCGGCCAGGAGTACTTTTTACCAACTCACCTGGCCTACCATGTCCCATCACAGTCTTTGTGATCGGCCGGGGACGCCTGTCTGGAGGCACCAGTTTTTAACTTGGTCTCTATGACAAGGAAGGTGTTCTCAGCCGCCACTGCACAGCTGTGGAACACCCTCCCCTGGGAGGTTCATTTATGTCCGCGCTCGACTGCCTTTAGCAGGCAGTGCAAAATGGGTTTTATTCACAACTTGAGATTTCATAACAAGTTTCAAAGGAAGCCATGGAGAGAAGCATGGTTAGTTGGGAAAAATCAAAACTGAATCAATGCTGTTGTATGGGTCTGAGATTTGGGGACATTATTATTAATTATTATTATTATTATAAGCATTTATATAGTGCCAGCGATGTACCTGGTGCTTACAAAGAATAAGATAGACATGGTCCCTGCTCGAGAGCTTACAATCTAAAGACAGGTGGAGGGGAGACAGGGAAGGGGAAAACAGAGGGAGAGACAAGGGATGCGACATTCATGAGGATGCAAGAGCTCAGGTACATGTGCTTGGCTTGGGAGTTTGCAAATAACAGGTGCTTACCAGGTGTTCGGAAGGGCGGAGTGTAAGAGGTGGGTTTTGAGGAGGGACTTGAAGGCGTGGAGGGTGGGGGCAACGCGGACGAGGGCAGGGAGGGAGTTCCAGGCGTGCGGGGCAGCGAGGGAGAAGGGATGAAGGCAGTTGGGGGAGCAGGAGAGGCGTGGGAGAGTGAGGGAGGGGACGGAGGAGGAGCGGAGTGCTCGAGCAGGGGTTTGGAGGGAGATCAGGGCAGAGAGGTATGTGGGAGCGAGGTTGTGAAGGGCTTTGTAGGTGAAGACGAGGAGCTTGTGCAGAATACGCCCAGGAAGCTGGAGCCAGTGGAGAGAGGAGAGGAGAGGCTGCACGTGGTCAAAGCGACGGACTAGGTGGATGATCCTGGCAGCAGAGTTTTGAACAGAGATAAGGGAAGAAAGGTAAGAGCGGGGAAAGCCAGCGAGGAGGAGGTTACAATAGTCAAAGTGTGAGATGACTAGGGTGTAGATGAGAGTTTTGGCAGAGGAGACAGACAGAAAAGGGCGAATCTTGGCAGTGTTGTGGAGACAGAAGCGGCAGGATTTGGCAATGGAGTCAATGTAGGGTTTGAAGGTAAGGTGCGAGTCGAAGATAAAGCCCAAGCTGTGAGCTTGGGGGACAGGGAGGATGGCGACCCCGTCAATGGCAGTTGACAGGAAAGCGTGAGAGGAAGGATTGGGAGGGAAGATCAGGAGTTCAGTTTTCGCCATGTTCAGTTTGAGTTGGCGTTGAGACATCCAGGCGGAGATATCGGAGAGACAGTTGGCGAGACGAGCTTGAACAGACGGGGAGAAGGAAGGAGTGGAAAGATAGAGTTGAGTGTCGTCAGCGTATAGGTGGTATTGGAAACCGTGGCAATGAGTTTGTCTAGAGATTGGGTATAGATAGAGAGGAGCGGGCCAAGGACGGAGCCTTGGGGAACCCCGACCAAGAGGGGTAGGGAGGAGGAGGGGTAGGAGTTAGGAAGAGATACATTGAAGGAGCAGTTGGAAAGGTAGGAGGAGAAGCAGTCAAGGACTGAGCCCCGGAATCCAAGGGAGTGGAGCAATTCAAGCAGAAGAAGGTTTGAATGAGAAGAGTTTCTATTATAGAAAAAAGTCAAAGTGCCTTTCTGAAACAATTGTTTGCAGTCCCTAAAAGTACTCCAGCTGCAATGGCAAGGGCTGAAATGGGCATATTGAATATTTATTTATTTATCATTTATTTTATTTATTTATTTTCAAACTTTTACTACCCCACTCCTCCTGACACAGGCAGCTCGGGGCGGATTACAATTCATAAAACAAAACAACAATTAAAACATATAGGACCCATAGCAAATTTACATCCAATACATTATTGGCTCAAAATTAGGAACTATTCATAAAGGAGATTTCTGGAGCAGATATTATTAGATGTGACAGAGGGAATAAGATTTCCTTGGCTGCATGAACTGCAAAGGTCTTTCTTTTATTCTGGTTTAGGAGATAGATGGATGAGTGGTGATCCACTACCCTAGTCAGATGATAAGTTTATTAAAGACAATTGATTTATGGACATAGCTAGACAACAGAATATGGCTGCAATAAGAGCAGTCAGGTGTACTATATTAAAACTATGGGAGCCAAGCTCCCTATCTGATTCAAGGAGTGTATGCCCGAAAGAGAGACATTTTGACAAGACTTAGATTTGATCAGTAAGCAGTACAGAAGGGAAGGTGGTTTACGACCCCATACAGTAGGAGGTTCTGCTCTTGCTCTCTCGGTGAAATTGAAGGTATTGTACACTTCTTGTGGCTTTGCCCAAATTGTAAGATATGGCGGGAAAAGTTTTTAGACCCCCCTATTCAGGAAGTGAGCTGTTTTAATAACTTTGAAAAAACAATTTGGCTTCTCCAAAATATGTCTTTGAATGCATTAAATGCAATAGCATGATTTATGACTGCATCAGAGAAAGAAAGTAGTAGAATTGACATATTAGAGTGAGATCAGGGGTTAAGAGCAACCAGGGGCCAAGCTGTATTCACCAGCAAGCTTTGAGAAGAGTAAGGCACGCAGGGGCCAAGCTGTGGATGTCAGCAAACCCCGAGAAGAGTAGGCACTCAGGGGTTAAGCTGTAGCTACCAGTAAGCTCCAATAAGAGCGAGGCATCCAGGGGTAAGCTGCAGCCGCCAGAAGAGCAACACTCTCAGGGGCAAGGTCCTAGCCACTGATAAGTTCCTCAGAGGAGAAGGCAATGTTTTTATAGGTAATTAAAACAATATGGAAGAAATTTTTGTTAAAATTTAATTTCATATGGTATTTTTTATGTTTTTATTGTAACAATTTGACTATATTTAAAGATTTTTTGGCTACATGCCGTAAATAAACCTACTACTACTAAACAATGGTGTTTAGCAGTGGGAACTATGGGAGGGGTGGGGAGTTGTGGAGGGATAGGGGTGAGTTAGGGGGTTGGGGAGGAGGTTGTAGGGGATGGTGTAGGGCTGTGGGGTATTTTATGTTTTTGTATTTATATTTGTTTTTATATTTTTATTTTATTATTGTAAGCCACCCTGAGCTGCCTTTGGAGGGAGGGGTGAGAAAAAATTAACATAATAATAATTATCATAAATGTTTCATGTTTTATAACATGAAGTCTAAAAGGACTGACGAGAAAACAACAGTAACATCAAACTTCCTTTTGCCGTAACAATATCATACAAGATTGCCCTCATACAGACTTGGACATGGGAGAGTAGGGTTGCCACTCAAGCTAGTATTTAAACCAGCAATGGCTGGTTTTTGTAAGCTGAGGCCGGTTGTTAGTGCTGGGCTTTTAATGGCAATATAAATGCTGGTATAATTAAGCCCAGGTCCAATCTGTCCCTCACAATGCAACCCCAACTGGCCAGTCACAGGGATCCTTATAAACCAGTTACTTTAATCCTCCTCACCTGCCATGAAGAATTGATGCTGGCTGGGCAAACGCTGTTTTGACAGTACGAGGAGCTGCTCACCGATTGGTTGGTGGAAGTGAGGCCAAGGAATGTGGCTCTGTGCACCTAATTCAGGAAGCAGCAGTGGGATGAGGTGTTCAGTCTCTGTGTGAGCTGCGGATCTCAGAGGCCCCTACAGTTTTCTGGGGTGGGCTCTCCTGGAGGGAAAGTGAGAGGGGCATGGGGTGGCATGTGCCTCCCCAAGCTTTTCAGAAGCCCTACAGAACCCCTGCCCAGGCCCTACTCCTGTGCTGCCCCCCTCCACACACACTATCAACAGTTACTAGTCACCTATGTGGCTGGTCCTGCGCGATTGGGTGGCTGGGGACACCTTGCTTTTGTTGGGAGTGTATGCCCAGGATAAGGCAGGCCCCGGAACTGGAGCAGTTACTGCATCCCCTTGACAGCTAGTTTGAGCTGCTTTTCCTTGTGCCTGGCTGAGGGCAAGTCACCCCTGCCCCTCTTCCCCACAACAACTTCCACCATCCATAAAGTGGTTGAGAAGCCCTGCCCCAGGAGGAGGGGCTGGTGTAACAGAGAAGCCTCAATAGTCCAAGGGGATTAGAGTCTTGGCATGCATAAATTAAAATTAATTGGTATATGCAAATTAATTTAAGTATGCAAATTAACTGGCCGGTATTTTCCCCTGGGAAAGGTGGCAACCCTACCGTAGAGTCCTGAACATTTTTGCAAAGGGCAAGTCAATGCTCTTATGTGTTGCAGAATAATAACTGATTCGCAATCAGTAAGGACAAATGCAGCTGAAGGTTTAAAAACAGAACCTTACTTAAGACTTTCCAGGCACAGATCCTTAGTTATATCTAACTAGTAGTAAGACAAAATGGAGACTGGAGACACACACAATGCGAGAGAAGGGAAGAAGGAGTGGTTACACAAAGGAATTCAATTGTAAATCTCCCTTCCACGTACACATAAACTTAGCATTGCATTCTGGTGGCTCTATCATCAATTACTGTTCTTCAAACTTACAGACGTCGCATACACCAACACTATGACATATAGCATGGAACTCTCAGCTATGGGGAGCGATTACCATAACCATGAACCATAACCATGAACTCACTAGGAGGCTTTGACAAGTCCCTGTCTTATAATTTCAGGAGTTTCTTAAAAGCTAAAATAAATCCTTGTGGTAAGATCATGATAATCTCATCCATTTTTTCAAAAACTAGTTTTCATGGCTGCAAAATCTCTGAATCTTAAGAGTCAAATATCACCAATTCGGGATTTTGGCAACCCTGTGACGGTAGTTTTAAATTGCCTTTTCACTCTCCAGCTTTTGACTGCTTCACTACAACTAGCCCAGAGCAGGAAGCAGCCTATAGCCCCAAGGTGTCTATGGGTGACTGTTCTGGCTACAGTGCCCACAATGCTACACCCTGCCACAGGCCCTGACACCCTCAAACAACCCCCACATATCCCTGAAATCAAGGCTTATAACTGGAACTCTGGAAAAACATAATGAGATTGTCTTCTTACTTAAATCATGTGCCAGAGGACTTCTCTGGCCATATCGGGATATTTCAGAGATCTTTTGCATTGCATAAAGGTGGCAGAGGTTTAGTAGCATTTCCTGGCTACTCTACACAGGTGTAAAAGGATTCCACAAGGAGAAGAAGAAACTAGCTTGGGTTTTTTACAAACCAAGAACGTGTACCTGAGTTCTCGCATCCTCATGAATGTTGCATCCCTTGTCTCTCCCTCTGTTCCCCCTTCCCTGTCTCCCCTCCCTCTGTCTTTAATTGTAAGCTCTCGGGCAGGGACCGTGTCTATCTTATTCTCTGTAAAGCGCCAGGTACATTGCTGGCGCTATATAAAAGCTTATAATAATCTCAGATGGTAAAAAAAACAGTACAAAGGTTTAGCTACATTCACACACTTTCCTCTTTCACTCTTCAAAAGGTGGTGCGGCAGTAATGGTACCTCAAGTTGCAGGTCACAGTTAGTTACCACTGTTCCTAAGAAGATAGGAGGGTGTGAAGTCCTGCAATCTAGGTTTAGCGCGAAGGCCAGAAATTACTCCTATCTACCCATGCACAATAAGCAGTTACTTCCCCCAAAGCTTTACTTGTCTGCCACTCAGTTACAGATCATTTAGCATAAGGTATTCAGTTATTCAATCCCTGTTCAAAAAATGCCTCTCTTCTTTCTCAGACCTGTAGTGAGAACTCAGGGTGCTGAGTCACTTTAAACATCTGGCTAGTTATTCACATCAGCACTGTTAGCAACACTAATTCAGTGCTTCTTCTGCAGACAGATCAGACTGCTGAAATCACAAAATCTCTTTGAAAAAAGGAGTGTTTATAGATAATTTTTTCACAGGCTTGTGCTGCAACAGTCATAAGAGATCAAGTGATTTACAATTAATGCTGAAAATAGGTCTTATAAACTATATTTCCACAGGCTCTTTTTAAAGCGATCAAGACCACAAAATGCTTTACTAATCTGAATGTAAAGAAAACCAAACATACAAACATTTCTCCAAAGCAAACTTTTGTTAACTGTCAATGTGCCTGGCACTGTCCAAGATGAAAAAACTTCCAAAAATAGTACTATGTAATCTAATACAAGATCAAGACAAACTTAAAAAAACAAAACCACATAACAGTTTTACATTCTTATATGTATCCACTTTACCAGACACACACACACAAAGCTGTACATTCATAATGGAAGTTCATAAAGACACTTGAGTAATGTTAGCAAATAAAGCAGAGTTATTAAAAAACAATTAGTAAAGGCTGCAATCAACGTAAACTTTGTGGGGGGTTTGAAGTGTATTGAACAAATAATCTTCTGCTTCAGAAGATAGTGGTCATGTCGGTCCTAAAAGCTTTGCATTTTGCTACCAATTTCATTTGCTCATCTCCAAATGTAACCATTCTCTGCCTTGCTTTTTGGAATGCTGCCCTAATTCTTTTCTCCTAGGTCTGGTTGCCAGGGTTGCAGCTGCACAGCCAATTCCTGTTGAAATGCAGGTCTTTGAGGGGGGTACAAAGGATTTCATTATCTTTTCTTAATGCACACAAACAGTGAGAATAGAGCACTCCCCTTCATCTAACCCTCTCACCCACCCTTCCATCAAAAAGAAAAAAAAATCCTGAACAATCCCAATCACTCAATCATGACTATTTACACATAAACAGGCATGCAAGGAATCCAGTGCTCTTCAGAAATCACATGTGGCTGCCATAGGTTATTCCAAGTACGAAAGTGCTATTCAACACACCCTGTTCATGTACAGTGAAACAACAGTGAATACAATGGAGATGGAAGTTCATTTAATTTTTTTAAAACCCTTCCCACCAAAAAAACCCCACCCCCACCCTGGGACTTAAAAACAAACGAACAAACAACAAAACCCCAACCCCCCACCCTGGGACTTAAAAGCAACACACACACACTATGAATGTTAAAATTCAGACTCATTTTCAAACAATGACTGGGGTTTTCTGGAAGTTCTAAACCAAAGAAGAGTATATATATGGCTTTCCACATAAAACATAAATATTTAATATGCTTACATATAGTTTCCTCAGGCAAAGTCAGAACTACCAACTGAGCAAATGCAGGTGAGGTACACATCTGCAATAGCAGGTGATTTCTTCTCTCTCTTAGGGTAAGGCCATACGAGATGTTATCCAACACGGGGCAACCTACCTGTCTGGGTCCCACCTACCTGCAGAACCGCCTCACCCTCTAGATTCTGGATCAGCCCCTGTGGTCAGCCAGGGACACTCTCCTCAAGGTCCCCAGGGTTTCCCGGGTGTCGACCATGAGGAGGGCGTTTTTTGTGGCTGTGCCATGGCTGTGGAACTGCCGCCCGTTGGAGGTCCGCTTGACCACTGACCTCCCTTCTTTCCGTAGACAGTGTAAGACCTGGCTGTTCCACTGGGCCTTTACTGAGGGAGATGGGATGGGTGGGTTGGGTTAGGGAGGGTTTGGATATGGGTTATTTTATGTTGCTTTTAATTGTATTTTAGTTCTGTATTTTAAAATGTTGTTAGCCACCCCAAGATGCTTCTAGCAGGAGGGGGGGGGGGGGTATACATTTTAATTATAAATAAAAATAAATAAACCTTACCCAACATCAGCCCATAATGCAGCAGATCAAATAACTGGCAACCGTCAGATGTTCACCCACTTCTGCCCCAGGGCAGGCAGACAGCTGCTACACGATGCGTTCACTGGAGAAAGACGGTGATACATCACGTATTACTGTTGCCCCCACCAGGGCAGATGTGGGATAACGGGCCACCTCTATCTGGTCAGCCCTGCAGTGAGGCGAGTTCTGAGGATCAGGCCTGGGGAAGCATACTCACCCCGGCTGGCAAGCAACTGATCGGGGAGGGGGAAATCCGGAGGAGTGCAGGCATTCTCCCTGCCCACCAAACAGTTGATCAGAGGAAGGGGACCCAGAAGAGCATGGATGCTCTCCCCACCTATCAAACAGCTTCCCTGATCACTCCTCCAGGCCCCCTCCCCCTGATCAGCTGTTTGCCAGTAAGGGAGAGGGCCCACGCTTCTCTGCCCCTCCCCCATCAACTGTCTAGTGGCAGTGGGCCCAATCCTGCAGCACAGCAGGAGTCCAGGTGCCCAGTCCCGTGTAGCCAGCTCCTTGGCCCAACTCATGGCATGGAGGGACTGGTAAAGGCCACGAGGTGGGCTGCTCATTTGGACTGCCCTTCTCATTGGCCCAAATGGTGGCAGCTTCATTCACCTTCCCTGGGGCGGGGCAGGAATCTGACCAGCCCTGTCTCAAGTGGTTTTACCATGAGGCTCTACCAGTGCTCATTCTCATACTGAAGTTGTTAATAGATATTTGACCTCATACCACCATGGCTATAACTGATTGTACCTTGGAGAAAAGTTGTCACAGAATTCTCAGTTAGAACAATACAGTATCTATCATTATTTTTAAGGCTATTCACAGGAAATGATGAATAAAAATGAAGAAGGGAGAGAAGTTGAATACACAATGTACAAAAACAAACAAAACAAACTTTCAGAACTGTCTGAAACAAATTATTCTATGTGAACCTTCACAAAAATACTAAGCAACCCCAAATCATCATTATTTCTGCATTTATTGAGCTCATTTGGAAAGCTTATCAGATGGAAACAAAGTAGCAGGCATGGCATGGATGCTTCAGTGTAGTCTGCAAAAACACTGCCACATGGGTAAGTAAACCGAACACTAAAGAAGACACTTAAGAATGACGGAGGAAAGAGAAAAAAAAGTCTGCATCCACTACTTCAAGTCAGCTAGCTTGCTTTTGCCTTCACACTTTTTGGGGTCAGCTGCTTTGGAGATAAGAGTTCTATTTAACTATAGGCAGCTACAGTGCAAGTTCCTCAATATTTCCCTACCAAGGACTTCTTGCTGTCCTGAAAAGAGAGTTCAGTTTCTGTTTTCATCAAGATAAAGTTGGCTAGAATGTAACTTCTGAAGCATCCTGCATGAGAATAATGAAAGATTCATTAGCTTGCCAGACTCTCTAGTCCAGGCACTCATTTATGCAAACACCCATGCAAAAGGTAGAAGACATCCTTTCAAATATAATCATACCATACATAAGCAAAAATGCCTTTTGAAATGTCTAAATGCGCACAAGGGGATTGGAAAAGTGTGCAATTACAGAAATTGCAGTATGTGCAGATGACATCATGCCTCAGATTGCTCAAAGCATAATCACCAAAAATAGTGTGAAGTTTCTCATGACATAGTCTCTATGGCTACAGAGAAAGAAAATGAATTGTGAAAGCTGATCAAACATTCACAGACAATAAATTGGCAATGGTCTCATATGTAACTAATCTGTAATGTCCACAGATACAATTGAATCCAGGTCTGCAACAAGTGCTGCACTTTCAGGCATTCTGACAACTCATTACAGATATCCACGGCACAATGGGGTGGCAACAGCTCCCTTTGCAGGGTGGTGTTTTTTATTGTATCTGAATGGATCTATGGCATGGTAACTCCAAGACGATTCATACTAGAAGCACCCTGGAAGATATCTGGGGTGCTCTTATTGCGGATTGCCTCAGATCCATTCAGATGCCACAAAAGATTACCAGATAGTAACCTCTGAAGCAACCTCATGAGGCTGTTGTGGGGGCCCATGAAAAAGATGCCATGCAAGCATCTATGGTCTCAAATCTATGCTACCCTAGATTCTTGCCACCAACAGCTAGAGAAGACTAAGCTGAGATGTCTTTTTCTTTTTGGGTATTTCTTCCATGTAGATTTTAAACACATTTTAAAACAGCTACAATCCAGCAGCCAATAATGGAAAACAGATGACAACTGAGAGCCTCCTAGAGCAGAGTATCTCCAGAGTCAGGGTAAAAGGAGGAAACCAGCAGGGCTACCTGGTACCCCAATGCCTCTCACAAGGTTTTAGAGTAGCAATGGCTTCTGTCCAGAGTGAAGATACATATTGCTGATTAGGATGATCAAGAGGTGCTGGGGAGGGATTGCACAATGGCACATTCCTGATCAACCCTTGCAGAAGGTCATGATCTCTGACCACTACTGATACAGATGTGAAGCTGAAACTATCAGTTTCAAGACCCAACCAAAGAATTCCTCAAATCTCCCTGCGAGGCAAAGAACATGGACCCTACACGTCACAGGAATCCTTCTCAGTGGGTAAAAAGCAGGCGTGATGGTGGCCCGCTTAGCCCCGCTGTGGGCATGTCTGTTTTGGCGTAGCCAGATGTAAGCCGAGGACTGCCCTGGGGTAGGTAGCCCAGACTGCATCCTCAGAAAATCTCCAAGTCACAGCCTAGGCTAAGAGCTGCCCACATGGGCCAACGCAGGCCACAGTGGGTCAGCACATCTGTTCTGCCACACCTTATCTGCCATGGGTCGGGGGCCACCATGGCTGTCTGGCATTGGTAGGGGGCAGAGTCACTCATCTGTTTATTGAGTTCCGAGCCCTACCCGGGCCATGTAGGCAGTGGGAGGGCTCCCCGGCTTGGGACACGTTTGTCTAGTGCCCCAACACTGCTGTGCTGATTGCGGTTTCCTGTCCAGGCTGGGGCGTCGCTGCACCGGCTGCCCATCTGTTTTTACCCTATGTAGCCTAAAGCTACTCTCTTCAGCACACACCCAGCATTGCAGGAGACAAAATGATCAGAAAATGCCATGGCTACCAATTTGCTTCAACCCACTACATGTCCTGACCGGTATTCCCTCTAATCTCCTCCCATGGCATACAGAGTGAGATTCGACTTCCACACGTGTATGCATAAAATTACCCCACATTTAATTTCACTGTTTTTTTAAAAATGAGATGAAATCACACAGGTATAGCAACCCCTCACATAATGCAGATTGGAACACCTTTAGATTTCCTTTTAAAAATACTACCACTTGAGTTATAGTAGGAGCTACTGATTGGTCTTTGAACCAACAGAGATGAACCCTGCATTTTCTACAGCAGCTAAATATCTGCAGCAGCAGCGTAACTTTGTAGCTAACCTTTTGGGAAAACCACGCTAAAAAGTCCTGGGTTCTCTGTAAACTTATTATATACAATTATGGCATACCGCCTTTCTTTTTTACCTTATAGAAAAAGTTGTTAGAGGCTAGGGAAAAGGGTGATGCATACAGGCAGCAGTCAGTGGGAAGGCCATTCAAACTCAAAAACATCTATGCCACTGCTTGGTGAACATTTCTCAAGGCTACAGGAGATCTGTGGCTGGAGTCTCTCCATGAAGAGCCAAAAGGTCTGCAGGGGCCCATCAATCTGAACATGTCATTTTAGACACCAAACTCTGCTAGAAAGCCACTTCCTTTCTGCTCAGTTATAGATTTTTTCTTTAATATAACATCTTATATTGGAACTGCAGCGTTCTATTCTGTCTCCATTGTTATTCAATGTATATATGCAGCCCTTGGGGGAGGTCATGAGAGGGTTCGAGATGCGGTGTCACCAATATGCTGACGATACTCAGCTGTACCTCTCTTTTTCAACTGACCCAGACTCTGCTGTCTCAGTGCTATCCCAGCGTCTGGAGGCCGTGGCGGAATGGATGTGGCAGAACAGACTGAAGCTCAACCCCAATAAGACGGAGATGATGTTGGTGGGGAGAGCGAGGGAGGTGTCGGCCCCCCTGATTGGGGGGGTTCACCCTCCTATAGCTCAGCGGGTTCGGAGTTTGGGGGTGGTGTTGGACGCGGACCTCTGCCTGGAGTGACAGGTGGCGGTAGTGGTGAAGGCCGCTTTCCGCCAGTTGTATCTGGTGCGGAGGCTGCGTCTGTGCATCTCCGACCAAGACCTGGCCTCCCTCGTCCAAGCCTTCATCACCTTGAGGCTGGTCTACTGCAATGCGCGCTCCATGGGGCTGCCCTTGTTCCTGGTTGGGAGGCTGCAGAATGCACGTGCAGAATGCGGCGGCCTGGCTCTTTTCGGGGACGGGTCATCAGGTGCACATAATACCTGTGCTCCGGACTCTGCACTGGTTGCCAATAGCAAGCCGAGCCAGGCCAAGGTATTGGTATTGATCTATAAGGCCCTTCACGGTCTGGGCCCCTCGTACCTCAGGGACCGCCTCACCCTCCGCACCCTAGAGCGGCTCCCTTGGTCTGCCGGGGGTGCCTTCTTGGAGGTCCCCCGTGTTAAGCGAGGGGCCACAATGGAGAGGGCATTCTCGGTGGCCACGCCGCGCCTTTGGAATTCCCTCCCGGAGGAAGCTTGCCTGGCCCCAAGCCTTTTAACATTCCGGTAAATTTGTAAAACCTGGTTGTTCACGCAGGGCTTTGGGGAGGGGGGTTAGGATTCCCCTTCACCCTTATTTATTGTATTATTTATTATGTTCCCGGGTCCTGTTTTAATTGTTGTATTTTATGCGTGTTTGTAATATTTTTTTTATATATATATATATATCTCCTTTGATTGTAAGCCACCCCGATCTGTTTCAGGAGGGACGAGGTATAAATGAAATAAATAAATAAATTTTAAGCTGTTTCCTATGGACAGTGCTGCTTTCTCTTAAAAGGTGGTGTGCTGAATCTGTTAAATTTCAGATAGTGCTTATAATTTTGGTTTATGTCCATTTATAATATCATGTACTGGTGCGCTTAATTCCTAAGTCAGTCGCATGCTGTCAGCTGTTAATCATACACTAGTCAACTGGAACATTTAGCCTTAATATAAAATGTGATTCAAATTTTTGTCATTTACTTCAAGTGACACTTTCTACCCTCCCTCTCTATAATATCTCCAAAACCATCTTTGCCCCAGGATATCTGGTTACCACTGACTCTCTTTCCATCGAAGATTCTTGTGATATCTGTGAAGATCTACTTCCCCCTTTTAAAAAGCTATTTATATTTACTTATAACTTAATAAATGTCCCGTATGACCTTTAATAACTCTTCTGAAATTTAGACCTATTCCTAAGATTTGTTTGTGCTTACTATTTCTCTCAAAAAGTTATGCTGTAAGCACTAACTCTTATTTTCTTTTTTATCTTCAGCCATGGATTTGTAACATAGTGCTTTGCCTGTCTTTGCAGCTTCTCTGCATAAATTACTTCCCCATATTCCTGCTACTAATTAACCCCTTTGTCTACCACGTAGTCTCTGATACTCCTCTGTTTTTAGGAAGAAGAACTGCAAAAACTTTTTCAGGAGAGGCGGGATATAAATTGATAAAATAAATAAATAAATTCTATAAAGAGCACTATTACCCAGGCATAGAAGAGGCACAGGTGAAAAAGGTCCATCATTAATTGTGTCTGGGGTAAAATTAACTGAGAATAGGTCAATAGAAATTAACATAATATATATTTTTTAAAACCCTGTAAAATAATAATTATTTTTTGGTATAAGCATTCACAGAACAGTTACTTCAAAATGCAAACTGGAGGGGAGTATGTATTCCTGATTTTTCAGGAGTACAAAATACTTTTCCTACTCCTGAATAACTTCAGTTTAGCACTCTCTGAATGCTTCAAAATTAAAACATAAGGCCCAAGTACACTGAATTAACTGTTCCTCAGAATATGGCCTTAGAAGTAGCAATAGGAAATACAGGTAGCCACAAGGATCTACACAGGTACCATTAATTATTGTTATTATTTTTTATTTAAAAATTTTACTACCCCGCCCCTCCTGCCACAGGCAGCTCAGGACACCTTACAATTCATAAAACATTAAAACAACTATTTAAAAACAACTAGAATGAGGACCAAGAAAAAGTAACCCCTACCCAATTAAAAAAACAAAAACCATTACAGGTACCAACCTCCAGGATACCCCAGTTTGGAAGTGCCCAGCCCAGCTCCGCTGAGCAAAGGGCTAAGGCGGGGGGAAAGAATCTCCATCCCGGCCGGCATAAAGCTCTGCACAGCAGGGTTGGGTGCTTCCAAAGGGATTACTCTAGCCGAGGGGCCAGTGGGGGGACCACCCACTGCCCCCTCCCCCAGGGTATCACATTGGGAAGCGCTCTGCCTAGCTCTGCTAATCAAAGAGCTCTAGTGGGGTGGAGAGAATATCTTCTTCTGGCCGGCACAGTCCTCATTTGCCACACACTGTGCATGCGATGCATAACTTCAAGTTTGTTGTCTTTCCATTAAATAAAATGGAACCTTCAACATCTAATTGAAAAGTACAACACGGATGTTTAAATTTTTTTTTAAAAAGTAACAGCACTTCTTGCCAATTATCCAATGGATTCCAATAATTAACCATTTAAAACCCTTTATTAAATTAGTTTAATGGAGGAAAATGTATAAAAAAATAAATGCGACTGAAACTTCTAAAGCCCTTTAAAGAAGCGAGGAAGAATTGACAGAGGAGAACCACCATATTTTGAAATTAAGGTAACGAAAATGCATATTGACAGTCCAACACTAAGGCCGCTTTCAGACCTCCTCCCGGCACATATTCTGGCTGTGGGAGGTAATACGCAACCAGGATATGTGCGGGGATCGGCGAGGTCTAAAAGCCCCCCCACAAAGCTTTACCAGCAGACACGCAAGGATGCAGAGCTGGATTTCGTGCTCTGCATCCCTTTGTGCAGGTCTGCCGGCAAAGCTGCACGGGGGGGCGGGGCCTTCAGACCAGCGGCACCCTGTGCATATCCTGGCTGCGCATTCCAGCCAGAATACGCATGGGGAGGTCTGAAAGCAGCCTAAGACTACCTGATGTAAAAGATGTTAAAACACTTTTTGTTACAAGCACCGGCGTATGTAAATGATTTTATTTATCCAGAGTTTGTTCACTTTTAACATACAGAAATTATTGTGAAGCCAGAAGTTTTACAAAAAGGGAATTCAGAGTGGGGAAAAAATATGGACAAAGCTCTATTTGGGCTATTTTACACGGACAGAGTTTGGGGGGATGGGTGTTTTGCCGCAGTGGGTGGAGGTGGGTGTGTGGCTGTTCACATGGACAGAGACACACCTCCACCCACAGAGCCTCCTCCGGTTTTCTGGAGGGCTCTGTGGGTGGAGATGGGTGTGTGATGGGTGTTGTGCGGGAGCACGCATGCACCCCCACCCATCCCGCTCGCTCAGTGTTCACACAGGTAAACACCAAGCGGACACCCATCCCCCCCCCCCCCTGTGGCCATAAACACAGATGCCCCCTCCCCCGCACATCAGCCCAAACAGCGAGCCGGGGGGGGGGGGAAAGACGGTGTCCATGTAAAAACAGCCTTAGAAAACCATCGTCCTGATCCAAGGTTTGCACAAGAATGACCTGCAGACCAAACTGGAAGTGTGTGCACACACCCACTGTGCGCACACATATGGTGTCCCCTAAGATAGCCTTGCAGGGCTACAGTGGCACTTCCGGGTGCAGCATGAGGCTGTGGACTTGGAAGACAGCATGATCAGACTTCAGAAGAGTACCATGTACATGCACGGTGTGTGCATGCACCTTCAGTTTGGTCCACGCACTGTGCACGAGGACCTAGGATCGGGGCCAAAGTCTGAAAACGAGGAGGGTTTAGCACAAATCCATACAGGGCATCACCTGGTGTGTAGAGCAGATGCAGAGATGTACAGAACTAATTTACAGTTCTAGCTCTGGAGAAGAAATTGGGTATGGAATGAAGAACCAATTCAACATGCAAATTTAAGTTTTGTTTTCTACAAAAGTCAAGTTATGTTATTCTTGTTATAGTTCACACGTCTTATCATTTTATTTATGTTTCAGTTCCATACTTACTTGGCATCCCCTGGTGTTACTTCTTCTGACCTGGTGCTATCTTCCTTTGGTGCCCAGCTCAGGGTGCCCCAAAGGGGAGCAGGAGCCAACAATTTCTCACTGAGGTATGTGCAGCACTTGTCACTTGCTATTCCCGATGCCTGGTTAAGGCCACTAGTCCCAGTCCGCTGCCACCTCCCAAGTCAATCTCTGCATGCACACGTGCACACGCACCCCCTTTGTTGAGCTCCTGGGACTCTCAGAGCCTACCATCCCCCCAGCTAGCTAAATTAGGAATTCCCATTTCTCTGGCCAATTTCATCCTGAGGCATACTCCTCTAGCCTCAGGGTGAAATTAACCAGAGAAATGGGAACCACAGCACTGAAGGGATGAGGTGCCAGGCAGCTACACATGTCCGTACAGGGTGGAATGGGAGGTTCTCCCGAGATCCGATATTGCCGGTATTTGGGTGTATCGGCTTAATCCAATAAATCCGATATTTACTTGTAACGGCATACCGGATTTTTAACATTGGCTGCAGTACTGGATTTTTTACATTGCAGCCATTGAAGTCAATAGCCGCAATGTAAAAAATCCAGTACTGTGGCCAATGTTAAAAATCCGGTATGCCGACACCGGTAAATCTGGTACCAGGGAGATCTGATACCGGTACATTTGGTATCCGGTATTCTCCCCAGTGTCCCACCCCTAGCTGGGGGTCGGACTGGCAACTGAAGAGAAGCTATACTGCTTTCAGAGCTTTCCATATCTCTAAAAAGATATAGCAGAACTGGAAAGGTACAGAGAACAACAAAAATGATCCAGGGTATAGAGCAGCTTCTGTATGATGAAAAGTTCAATAGGTTGGGGCTCTTCAGCTTGGAGAAGAGATGACAGAGGGGACATGACAGACGTTTCATGATCTTGTAAAGGCATGAAACAAGTAAATGGGGAGCTACTATTTAACCCTTTCTAAAAACAAGCGAACCAGGGGTCACGCCATGAAGTTAACAGGGAGCAGATTTACAACCAATAAAAAGGAAGTACCTTTTCACCCAACGTCAATAAAACTGTGGAACTCGTTCCCAGAGGATGTTATGCAGGCTAGTAGGCGTAGGCGTCAACAAGGAACTGGATGCATTTTTGAAAGCCAGGTCCATTAAGGGCTACTAGTTAGGTTGGTATGGGGTACAAGACCCTTGAATGCCAGAATCTGGGGGAGGATGGGAGGAAATTAATTACTGTACTGTAACCTGCTGCGTACTTCTCCCTGAGGCAACCAAGACTGGTGACTATCAGAGACAGAATTCCAGGGTGGATGGACCATTGGTAAACGGCACTTATGTTCATATTTCTTTGGCTCAGCTATACATAAAAACTTCTATACATTTTAAGATTATCAAACTGATTTTAAGTTTGATACAAAAAGCATAGGAAAGGGCAGGAAACAAACACAATTTTGCCAGGATATTTCTTCTCACAGAGCACCAAAACCTAAAGATTTTAACTTCAAGTTTATTTATATTTTATTTATTTAAATTTTTATCCCACCCTTTCCCTAAAGACTCATGGTGGCTAGCATATAAAAACTAAAAATCCATAAAAACAAAATACAACCCCCACCAAAAAAAACACAAAAAAACCCCAACCAACCATCCCAGTCCCCCCAACCAATACCACCTCCCCATGTTCCATTCCAATCCCCTTCACAACCCTTCGCCAACTCACCAAGCAAACCCCCCCATCCCCTATCCCTGCCCACCCAAGATATGCAGGAAAGAATGAATACGGCATCAAGACTGCACTTTCAGAATGGAAAACTATGATAGACATAAATTTCTGATTCATTTCATGGGAGCTCTTAAGCTCCCATGGAAGTGCAAAGCACTCCAGTATTAAATCCAATATAAATCCAGATTTACCTGTCACGTACTTGCTTGAAAACGCTGATCTGTGGCACTTGAATTTGAAACCAACTGGATAGTATTACAGAGAAGGGGAAGCGAAAGGACTTACTACACTTAGGGCCCGACTAATGCTGGGACAATTATATTATACATCCTTGCACCAGAAAGATGTCTTCATGCTAGAAGGCCCATCATGGCAGGGAGAAAGAAAAGTATACCCATTGAGGGGTTGTGCTAGACTACGGCCACATTCACACCCAACGGCGGCACAGCCGGGAAACTGCCGCAAGCCAAAGATGCAGCATGGGGAAGGAGGGGGAATGCCAAAAGTACCGCCGGTGTGAATGAGGTTCCATGGCGATTTTACTCATGGATGACAGGGCTGGATTTTGAGTCCTGTCATCCGTGACTAAAATCACTGTGGAACCCCATTCACACAGGTGGTACTTCCAGCATTCCCCCTCCTCCCCTCGCCACATCTTTGGCTTGTAGCAGTTTCCCAACCGTGCCACTATCAGGTGTGAGCGTGGCCTAGGACATGTCCCAGCTTCTTTCCTGGCCAGCACTAACTACTGCTTAAACTCTGTTGATTTCATACAAACACCCTCCTCCAAGAATTGCTGGCAACTGGCTTTCAACATGTAATTTTCCCTTCATCTTGGTGGCCTTCACACCTCAGCTGTCCAATACAAGAATTTAGGCAGCCCGGTTCTAGTCTCATGTTAACCAGAAACTCACTGGGTGACCTTGGGCCAGTCACATTATTCTCTCAGGCTAACCTACCTCATAGGGTTGTTGTGAAGATTAAAACGTTATGTTAGTTATATGTAAAGCGCTCTGAGTTTAATAGCAGGGATGTGCTATATAAAAATAATAATCATCATCATCGGTGGGTGATACTGACTGAAACCGATCCAAACAAACAGGAAAAGACTGAGCTTCCATAACTCCAAACTCTGATTCTGCTGATAAAGTGACATCATTCATGGTGAATATGAACAATTATGTCTTGCATTATAAAGTAAGCTTTCACATTTAGTTCCCCAGCAATTTTGTAACAAATATACCTTGATAACACAGAGCATGAACAACAAAAAAGACCCCTTTACTGCCAGATCTTTAATGTCCAATGGGTTCTTCTTAATGTAAGAAACTGACCAGTGTTAGCAATAGAATTCAACCTTTATCATATTTTTATTGGAGAAGGGTTACTGCTTGTGATGATGCAACAGCAGTAAAATTCAATATTTGTTCTTGTACTTAGAGCTAGTTTGTATCACTGGTAGTTAAAGCCAGGGACCCGAGTTGACTGCGTTGCTGCAATTTGCAGTGATTTTCACAGAATCAGCCAATCCTGACCATGACCCGAGGGTAAATAGGCCCCTGGGAGATTAATTGTGGGTGGGTGGGGTCTGAAGGCCCTATGTTTGCGTGAGGGAGGTGCTGAAATTCCAGAGGATTTGAATTGTGTTTGATTAGCAAAGTTGTGATTCTATGTCAAACCTATTGCAAATTTGCTTCCCAGCATGCATAGTTATGCAAATCAAGTTAATTATGAAAATATTAATGCTTGCGGTGAATTTGCAGAATTTGGCTTCACTGGTTGCAGAATTTAAGATTTTTTGGTGCAGTCAACTCAGGTCCCTGGTTAAAGCAAACAGTAGACCAGGTACATTTTATATGGAGTAAGTTAAAATCAAAACAAACACAACTCCACAATGTCACTATTAGACTGCAACTACACGTAGTGTAAATAGTAGTTAGAAATAAGACATCCAAGAACAGGACATTTATGGGGAAGGAAAAAAAGGAGAGCCAACAAATTTATTAAAAATGTAAGAGAATTGATTAAAAAAAAATGCATCAAGAAACCTTCTCTACCTTGATTCCCTGTCTCTTGTCTATTCTAGATTATAATAGCTTGTCAGGGTAGGAACCTGTTTGCAATTAATGATCGTTCAGTGCCTGGTACATTGCTGGTGCTATATAGTTACTTAATATTAATAATAATAATTCCACCCGAGTTCTTATGTACAGCAAGGAAACAAACCCATTCCAATTCTTAAATTGGGATAATTTCTATTTCAAATCCACTCCAAGATTTAAAATGAGTGTTTAAGAAGCTGTCTAGCCCTTAGAAAATATATTATGAAAATAAAATATTCTAATTTTTGTTTATGAATCACAGGACCATTTTTCTTATAGGCACTTGATCACCACACCAGGGCCCTTCCCCCTTTTCACCCCAATTATGAGTAATTGCTTTAATTCCAAAATTCCTTTTTTAATTCTCTGCAGCAAACAAAACAAAAAAGGGGGGGTTCATTACTCGACACTGGTTTTATGCTAAAGCTAAAACCAATGGAAGTTAGCATGAAAGTTAGACTAGGAGACATAAATGTACAGAACAAGACCTTGGGGACAGAAAAGGGAAGATTTCTGATTCTGAAATTATGCAGACTTTTCAATGGAGGTACCCATGCGTGAACACTGCTGTGAATATGCTCTGCTACATTTTAGCCAAGTACTTTTGGCAGCAGGAATGTATTGTAGAAATGCTGCCGAAGCTTTTTAGTGCTTAAGTGGATGGAATATGGGTTGCCTTGATGAAATGCCTCTAAGCTAACTAATGCATTCCTCACATCTACAGTTCACTTCAAATAGAAAGAGTTAAAGGGATACTTGTAACAAAGAATCCACTTGACTGTAGCACCCAAGACTAAAAAAAATGGACCCTTTCCCCCCTCTAATCTTTCTGTCCTCAAGTTTACAAACTGCAGACAAAAAAAACCCAGTTTCACTGTTTTGTTGGTCATCTGCATTTCCTGCCTTGTATATTATAGCAGAGCCATCTCACTCAGAGGCACTTCTGTGAGGGAAGCTTCTCTCTCATGTCTGCAGTGTAAAACTTCATCAGGCTCTGCTGGAAGGGGTTTATCAGTAATGCAACCACAATGCTCAAATTAAAGAAGACATCAGGAAAGTGTGTTCATATAGAGGAACTGGGGCAGCAGCAATAAGATAAACCCAACCAGGCACTATCGCCAACAAGGGCGTAGCTACAATAGGGACAAGCAGTGCAGTTGCATCATGGCCTGCAAGCCCGGAGGGCCCACGCTGCCTCAGTGCAGCTGCATTCTGGCCTGCCACTGGGAAGAGGGTCAGGAGACCCAACCCATCTTCTACACCCGGGTCCCGCTCCAACCTAATCACATCCCTGGGGGGAAAAAAAAAAACTTTTTAAAAAAAATTAAAACTTTCTTTAGAGTTCAGGGTGCACACTATCTATTTAAATCAGAAAAAATAATGTTTTAAGATTCATTCATTAAAATTAAGCCAAGTGTCCCTTTAATTAAATGCTATGTAGAAAGAAGAGAAATATAGTGCGAGTACTGTAGCACCTTAACTGTCTGAAAAAACGGGACATCCTTCACGCTTGGGTATTATAGTTTTATTGTCTTTAGCGTTGGTTGGCTCGAACTAGAAGGGAAAAGTTAGGAGGGCTCTCAATGAAATCATGACCCCCTGTAGCCTTCTAAAGACAGTAGATAAGGAGGCCATCAAAAAAGGTAGGGGGGCTGGTTCCTCCCTGGCCCCCCTGAAATTTGGGCAGTTGGCTGGCCTGTTTTGTCTGTGCAACAACAGCTTAAATGCATGACAACTTGCAGTACAAGCAACTTGCAAACCTGGGCTCAGCCATGGTTTACAAAAGTGACTAAAAAGACTTCAGGGAAATTCAATAAAAGTAATGACTTAAAGATAAAATGTACCAGACTGAACACCCCTAACAAAATGGTTTTACAGACTCGGTTTTAATAATAGAATTATGAATAGCTAGTCTACTCATTGTAAAGCACACAGCTGAAACGGACATCAGTCCAAAACAGAAGATCTCAGACTATTTTCAGAGAATTATATTAAAGAATAGGGAAATTAATTTTTTAATACAACAAGCAGGTTACTGAAAACACCTTTGTTGCTATAGAAGAATGACCTTGTTAGAGAGCTATATCTGATAATGTTATGCACATTGCATCAACAAAGGCCATACTTTTATTAAAACATGTGCATAATTCTTGATGCATTTCCTCCACGAACTGAACTTCGAAACTGGCATATAGCAAGCTAGAAAAAAATGCTGATGTAGTGTTAAAAACAAAATTCAGAATTATGCTTGCAAATGTGAAGCCCGTAAGAATGCTCAGTGACTTGGCAAGGAGATCCATGCTGACAAGGTGCAGGTATCCTTCAACTTCCTCTGATTTCCTATATAGTTGAGGCACTTCTGCATTTCACAAAAGGCTCAGCACCTTTAAGATTAGTCCCTTAGAGTGGTTTTTTAATGAGCAAGGCTGGGGTGGTGGTGGCTGTTGAGTGGCACTGCAGCGGAGCAGCCACTCAGGTGGAGTGCAATTTTAACAAGCGGTTCCCAGGGGCACCACTATGGCCACAGAGGCAGCCGCCACGCACTCCATCTGCCATGGACCATGGGGGAGGGGAAAGCACACCAGGCTGGCCTTTGAAATTGACATGTCCCAGCATCAGCGCTGGGGAACCCGGGCTCCCCAGTGCTTGCATCCGGTTCTTGCAACGGTCGGGTCCATGAGTGGCAGACCAGTCTGCTGGCATGGTTGACTGCCACAATTCATACGGGCAGGAGATGCATGGCCACCGGTTGACACGCACCTTTTTGGCTTACCCTGCACAGAACACTCTAGATTTCTCAGCAGCGCTCCATGAGTGACCATAAGTGGGTGCTGCATAGCTCGCAGGAGCACACATTCCCTTGCACCACCTTCAGATGGGTGGTTGGATGAGAAGCTCCTGGATGGCCATGTGTGATAGCATCTCATTTAAATAAGAACACAAGAAGTGTTACACAGGGCCAAACTAATGACCCATCAAGCCCAACATCCCGTCTCTGACAGTAGTCAATCTTTGTCGCTTGGAAAAAGTACCCAACAGGTCATAATGGGGTAATCCATACCATTGTTTACTCCCAGTTCTCAAGAGTCAGAGGTTACATCCCCCCAACATACTTGGCCAATAGCCGTTAATGGACCTATTTGTCAAGAATTTATGCAATCCTTTCTTAACCCAGCTATACTACTGGCCTAGACCACATTATCTGACAACAAATTCCACAAGCTAATTGTGTGTTGAGTGAAAAAATACTTTCTTTTTTTGTTTTAAATCTGCTTACAGTTAGCTTCATGGAGTGTTCCGTAGAACTAGTACTATTTAAGAGGGCAAATAACCACTTCCTATTTACTGTTTCCACTTCACTCATGATTTTATTAACTTCTATGATATCCCCTCTCAGGGTGTTTTGAGATATAACGGTGGTACGGAGTTTAGCCTGGGCTGTTATTTGGGGAAATCCACAAGTCACAGCTCAGGCTAAGTCTCCATCACAGTTGGGAGTCAGCTGCCCGACCTGGAGTAAAGCGGGCTATCACATCTGACAGCCCGCTTCACTCAGCGTGGTCCAGAGTGTTGGCAGGGAGTGGGTGCCATGGCGACTGTCATAGCTGCCCGTCAGTTTGGCTGCATGTGGACACACATCTGTGCGTTGCCCTGCCCCTCCACAGCCCGGGCCACAGTCACGCTTCTTTGGCAGCCCTAAGGATCCGGGCCGGAATGACAGCTGCCTTCACTGCCCAAAGAAGTCTATGGCGGCGGCAGTCATAATATCTGAAAGCACCCATAGTTGTCTCTTCTCCAAGATGAAGAGCCCTAACCTTCAGCTTGGAGAAGGTTCTCCAAGCCTCTGCTCTTATGAAAACCATTCCATAGCCATTATCATCTTTGTTGTCCTTGTCCTTCTCCATACCTTTTCCAGTTCTACTGTGTCTTTTTTTGAGATAGGGGGACCAGAACAGTACACAATGTTCAAGGTGCTGTCACTTTATATAGAGGCATTATAATATTTTCAGTTTTATTTTCTCTTTCCGAATAATTCCTAACATTCTGTTTGTTTTTTTGACTGCTGCCACACGTTGAACTGAGGATTTCAATGTATTGTTCACAATGACTTCAAGGTCCTTTTTTGCTAAGAATATTACCAACACACAGTGAAACACTTCAAAGAAGAAAAAAATTATAGAGACTAAGAATATTCTAAATACCATCAATTCCAGAGTCTGCAGGGGCAACAAAAATTTTTATTGCTGTCAAAAATAATTTACTCAATTAATTGAGGGTCATGAAAATTTGGATCCTCCATCAAAATTTGCTTGAATTTGATATGAATTATTAATAGTCCTGTTTTTATTGTGAACACAATGGAAATTTGCATATCGTAATTCCACAGAACTGCTCATCAGGGGCTCATTAACAAAAAAGTACTTCAAATGCTGTTTAGAATTCATGAAAAGTGCTGTGAAACCAGATCCAATCTGGTTAAAATCCCTGCCATGCTTTGATGATTTGGCTACCACGAAGACATGTCTTCCACATCTGTAATTGATATTTAGCTTAACAATTACAGTGAAAATCACACAGACATTAATGCCTGACTGAGCTTCATAACTATAGAATCGCATCATTCCTTTCAATAGACAGCATTTGTCACTGAAAGGGTATCTATTTTGTATATAAAAATACGTTCTACTTTTATTAATCTATTGCAACACTGGGTAAATTGCTATTTGTACCGTGAGACACAATATTTATAAGAGGAAAAAAAATGTGTAGATATTTAATGAAAGGCAAGAGAATTCTACCTTGCTCTCACAAAATGAAAAATCTGTAAATTGTGGGAGGAAGAGCTCCTGCAGTCAGCAGCTCTACTGTAAGAAAGCAAGCTAGTCCGTTTGCGATGCTGTTGGAATGAGCACTCATTTGACCTTTGTTCTGTCATTATGGGTTATTCTTCATTTTTAGCAACAGCAAACATCAGCAATGGGTGTGGTGTGACGGTAGTTACGTTGTTTATACAACTGAAAAATCTGCTTTTTGGATTTTAGGAAATAAACTCAGGAAAGCATGTACTGTTAAAATCAAACAACAAAAATTAGCAGCATCTATTTATGCTGGCCATACAGTTCAGCTGATGGATGACAACGGTGAATTTAGAGCTAGGGATCAGCCTAAACGTTTTGGATATAGCTGCAAGAAATTACTCTCCCAACTTCCCTCTTCAATCACAGCCAATTCCTGTTCACCACAATTATACCATTGGATGCAAGTTTTGGTTAGCAAGAGGATTCTTTGGAACATGCCTCAACTGTAGCAGACTCTCTTCACCTAGCAGATAAGTGTGTATGGACCCATGAGCGTGGCACAGACAGATCTTAGGGTTATACTATTCTTGTGCTGTCTTTTTAACGAAGGCTTACACTTGAAACTAGACCGTTTTATTAAATTTAATTCATACACAAATAAACCAGACATACCCTTTACATTTGTACTTTCTCCAAATCAGGAAGAGGCCTCAGAAGTAGCATTTGAAATCCTACATTGTGGCATTTAAAATACCTCTACAGCAAGACTACAAATACAGTAGTAGCACAGGACTATGTGGCAAACTCTTTTATGAAAATAGATTTTCAAACACATTTCCACAAAGAACAGTTTAAAGAACAGTTTGCATTATCGTTTTAATGTATGAAATGTATATTTTCAGTAATAAAACGGTAATGAAATTGCATAAACACCTTTTTTTGCCAAATTTCTGTATTATCTAAGAGTACAATCCATCACTGAAGTCAACGGGTGAAAGCACATGCGATGGGCTGCTGTATCCCGGGCTGCGGGACAGGCAGCCCAGGCAGACAGGGCATGGGCTCGACTGGAGTGCAAAACAAATGTGCACCCAGCCAGACCGATAGCCTCACAGCCTGGGGGGCAGGGAGAACGGGGAACGTGCAGCTGGCCCGTCATGGCAGAGCACGCCTAGGTCAGCAGACTGGCCTGGGAGCTCCAGGGCGGCCTGTTTTGGCCCAATCAGAGCGGCCCCTAGCCCGGGCTGTGATCCTGGACGTCTCTGGAATCACAGCCCAGGCTAGCCACCAGCACGACCTGAGATACCCCTGGTCAAACATCTGGGGTCCATGCACGAACGTGATACACAACAGGCTGAAGCGGTCCGCTGTCACGTTTGTTTTTACCCAAAGTCTCATTACCCATTGACTTTAACGGATATAGGAACACACCTTTTGGTTAGCCGTCATACATCATACGCTGACAGAACAAGCGATTTTATATCTACCTTGTGCTTCGCTATTTCCAAGTAAGGCACAGACGCTCAGAACTTTCTAATAAGTTCCCTCATGAGAATACTTTAATCGAGGGATTCAATTGTATTCCTTTGCTTTCCTGGGTTCTCCTAGTTTTTTCAGCCTCTGCCTCAGGGACCTTCCATGAGCCTCAAAAACTATTAGCTCTGCAAGCTCCTGTGTCAGGACCAGGGCCAGCCTTAGAACTTGAGGCTCCATGATTAATTTTTTTTTTGAGGTTTCCACAGCCCTGTTCTCATAGCCATGCCCCTTTAGCAATTGGCAGTCAGATAAGTATCTGGCAGTCTGTCCAATACAGCTCTCCAGGAGACCCATGACAGCCACAAACCTCAGGAGATCATCATCATAATCTATTAGAATTAGTTTAAGCCATATCCCATCTTACAAAAGATTATCAAATCAAAGAAGAAGTATCCACAATGCAGACATGTCAAACTTGTCTATGGTCATTGGTCATACAGCCAAGGGAATTCTAAGACTTGCTTAACTGAGTGTTCTAGAAATAAAATAGCTCTAACCTTTAGCATACAAGGAGAAAGAGCGAGAATCATCAACTCAGAAGGAGCAATAGTCTTATATTACAGAGAACCCATATCGTTATAGGTATACACAACAACCTTATGTATTAGTTAATGAGGAAACATACCCAGAATGCATTTCCTCTGCTTAGTATGCAAACAGAACTAACCTGATTGAGAATTTGTCATAGTTCTGTTGAAGGAGCAGGACAACTTTCTCCTGCTGCTCAAAGGCAGTTAGTGCTAGCAGGGAAGGAAGAATTGGTCCCTCACCCCAGTATATAACAGACAATCCAATAAATAATGAACCAGGTCCCTGATACTATCTGGACACTTTGGGCGACGTCGGAGGGAATGAGGAGTTTTGGTTCTGCGGCCTGCTAACACTGCCTTAGGCGAGTTAAGGCCTTCCTCAGGTTCCAATTAAGATCGAGCCTGAGGTAACTTTACAATCCCCTGGAAAACTTCACTAAACTATACAAAGGAGCTATTACCCCTTCCCAAGTTAAGTCCTGGTCAGGACCCATTTAGTGGACTCCTTTAGGGCAACAGCACCAACCCTTTCTCTAGAGTCCTCCCTCATCACAGAGTTCCTAGATAGGAATTCTACTTCCAAGTGTGGTCCAGCTCTGGGTACTTCCTAGTTAGCTCTGTTCTGACCCCATATGCTCCCTGCAGGCTGGTTTCTTTACTAGATCCCATCTGTCTCACCAACAACCATTTTTTGGTTTTTATATCTTCTCCCTCATTCAGCTCCGGCTGCGGGCTGAGCTCAGACAGCAGCCCAGAGTTTTTCCATCAACCCTCTTCAGGCTGACGAGCCTTAGAATGGGCAGCTTCCACCATAATTTCTTATGAGCCACTTCACCTTGTCCTAAGCATAAAAGCAAAACAAGTCAAAATGAAAATGACTCCTGTAAAGATACAGAGGTACACGCTTTTACATAAAGGAAAACCATCAAATCATCAAATGAGGTCAGAGTTTTCATAAGATTGCTAGAAATGCATGCTACTACATAGGACTGCATATGCATTTCTTTTGCTTGCACATATGAATTTTAGGTTTTAAGAAGCCAGTCTGAACTCGCAGTACCACAGCCTTATTGTGCTGCTGAGCCCTGACTGCAAACAACCAGTATAACACTGGGCGTCCAAGACTACACTATTGGAGGATGATACCGCAAATTAAATGTGTTCATTTCCACAGGTGCCCTTAGGGTTGAGGACGTCTGTGCTGTTTCCGAGTGCCCCTGAAAGACTCTACGCAGAATGGCACTGGAATGGACTCTTGAGAAAGATAACATTATTCATAGCTGAATTGCTGAGAAGGGAAAAAAACTCCCAAGAAAGAAAGAAAAGAATCAGACGTCTCCTATCTTTAAAATACGTAAACAGCTAAACATGTCGGTTTTACTCCAAAATATAATAAATGTCTTGGTATTTGCCCTCCTGGGAAGCACAACAAAACCAACACACACAAAATCAACCACCACAGAGACAAGCATTTAATGTAGCAGATGAGAGATGTTATTTCAGTCTAGAGAAACACATGGATCTTTTCCTCCCTTGCTTTTGGTTATGTCTCATAGCTGGTAATCAAGCATATAAACATCTCTATCCAGAGAGTTCTGCCAATGATTATACACACTGCTCAACTAGTAGGGTAGGGTTTCATGTGTATCCTGCATCTGTTTTGTGCAAGTTTTACCTCTCAGACCCACATTCTGCTGTTCTCTTAGCTCTCACATCTAGGACTAGATATGCTGAAATTCATGATTTCAGAACTTCCTATCTTTGAGCTACTGATCAATAGTCTGTTATCACTTGAAATTTACTTGTATGCAAATGTCAATCTATCGTATCTTATCACAACTGAAATTGTGGTATCTCAATCACTGCTTCTGGGAAAGTTGCTTAAGATTGCCTGTTCTGGTCAGGCTGGGTTTTCAGACAAGACAATTTAATTTCAACTTGTTCCCACAAACAGCATGCTGTTAAATACGGGGTATCGCAGGTTCTCTCTGTGTATTTCAAGCTGTTCTAAAATTGTTCATCAGTTCATCGCTACCACTGCACATCTGAGGCCAGAATGTGACCTCGTCTTTTGGAATTAATCATTTCAAGTTGCAAAGAATACACAAACAGTCACTTGTTCCTTCTCATCACTACAGAAACTACTGAGTTTACATTTAAACAATAGGTGTAAATAGGCAGAGCCTATTCAATTTTTCAAAGGCTGAAAGGTAACAACCTTTCTACAAGAAGCAGAATGGTTGTTACTGTCCATGACAGGAGAAAGAAACGTAGTTGGGATGAATTAATTTTATCAAAAGCGAAGAGGCACTCAGAACAGCTAAAAAGCAAGGATTCTTTGCAAAGAGAAATAATAATCCAAACTATATGTATATATTTTATTGTTTTAGTCATAGGCCATAACTTTTAAGAACATTCCATAAAACAATAATAAAATACAATCAGTCATCAAAATAGAAACCTCCATACAAAAGAAACAAAAGACAACATCCAAACTATACGTACACAACGTTGGGTTCTAAATTAGGAGTAACCACTCATGAAAAGGACCTTGGAGTCATTGTGGACAATACATTGAAATCCTCAACTCAATTTGCGGCAGCGGTCAAAAAAACAAGACGGAATGTTAGGAATTATTCGGAAAGGGATAGAAAATAAAACTGAAAATATCATAAGGCCCATATATAAATCGATTTGTCTGACTCAGTATGGCACTAATGTTCTTATGCTCCCCTCCCCCTCTCAGAATAAGCCAAGTGGGGGTCCAACATCAATAGGTTACTTATAGTAATTTATAAAACACTTACTTGATTTTCTTACACACATGATACATAGGGTAAAAACAGACATGCGGGTGGCATGGTGACTCCCTTAGTCCAGTCCGGAGTAGGAAACTGCAGCTGACACAGCCTAGGTCGGGGAGGGACGCCAAGCAAACATGGAGCCACCTGCACACCCTGGATAGTGTGGGGATCTAAATAAATGTTCATGTTCAGGTGGGAAGCCCCGCCCACACCCTGCTCCCAGTGCTCTGCCCCCCACCATTACCAACAGCCATGGTGCTCGGTCGTGGTGGCCCCTGCCCCAGGGTTGGTATGGCGGGGCCAAACAGACGTTATAGCCCACATTGGCCCAAGGACACAGCCCAGGCTAGCTGCTTACCCACCCCGAGCGAACATCTGGCGGTGCCTCAACAGACATGCCAGTGGGTCTTGGTCCACAGCAGGTCACCATCAGGTCTGTTTTTGCTCATAGATATAACACAGTTATGAACAGAGCCTTAACGTAGCATGACCTCAACTTTACACTGTAGTTCCAACCTTTTTGTCTTTATGATCTCATTTTGAGACTTAAATATAGTCATGTGATCCCAGACAGTAACAAAGCCCATGAAAGATGTATCAAATACCAACTGGACAGCAACCCTACCCACAGATGCTGTGACCACACTTAGTGTTTTGAAACCTCTACAGTAATATTTTATCTCAGTTCAAACTAGGCTTAAGCAGGAACCTGAAAATCACAGTGACTGCACCAAGGCCTAGAGAAGTCAGTGGTCTCATTCCAATTGGACAGTTGATTTTACAAGACAGCACTAGTTCGCTTTTAGTAACCCAAGATGAACAGCTAGGGACTTGGTGGGTATAAAAACTGAACCTCCCTCCAACCAAAGAAGTAATGTCCCTAGGTCAGGGTTGAAACTCATCTAAAGTTTGATGTTTACATAGCATGAATTTATTCAATGTGCCACAAGAACTAGGTTTGCTACCACTTGCAATTTTATCATGAGTGTCATGATTTTAGAGATATCCTGAAAAAACACAATACAAACTTACAAAAAGTTGGGGAAATCTGCTCTCTTATTAAATAAAAATTCTACCCTTCACAATGTTAAAGAAACACTTGAACAACTGAGTGTAACCTAAAGGCTGGGAAACCAGAAGACAAATTGGTGCCACATTTTATTTCTTAGGAAGATTCATGATTTTAAAGCTAGTTTTATGATTCATCATCAAAGCCAAGGAACTTTGAAAAAATGATTAATGATTTTTCATTACTAAATAGTCAGAGAAATGTGGAAAGGCATCTTACAATTAATTGTTCATTCAGTACTGTAAAGGCAGAAGACTGCATTCTTCAAGGCTAATAATGCAGCATGGTTCATAAGTATTAGCTTTTATTTATTTAAAAACAAATACATATAAACTACAAACATATGATTTAGCCTATTGTAAATTATTGTTCACTTGCAACATTAGCAGAAATCTGACCCTGACAACTTAACAATGGGTGTTTTTACACAAGACACACCCACACGTATGGACACTTACCGTCCACATGGGGGTCGGAGGATGTCTTGTTTGAATAAAATTAATGGGGGGTGCTCCATGACCCATGCACCGCACACCCAGTCCACACACGGGGCACTTCGGTAAAATACAGAGTGCCCCATGCATGGAGTGGGTGGGTGGTGCATGGATGGGGCTGCTCACGTGAGGCACACTCCCACGCACTGTGCCCATGCACCCATCCCACATAACAACCATGGACACACACACACACACACACACACACACACACACACACACACACACACACCCTGCCCATCTTATTTAAAAACACCCAATGGGTGTCTTTAGCCATAACAAAGGTTGGGTATCAAAACCCTTAAGCACACGTTTGGCCGTTTTGTTTCAGCAACATAACAATCCCAACACCAATTTGGCCAGTCATTGAATACGTGATGTGAACACCATTGCATCACGAGGACAATTTGCGTATTTTGCTCAAGTCCATCATGGTTTTGACGCAGCACTTTTAACAGTGGGTGAGCTAGAGGCAGTTAAAGCCCCATCTTGTCCTGTTTTATGGGATGAGTTTCAAGACGTGTCACCCTCGGATGCAGGGGATGCTCTTGGGACTCTTCGAGCCACCTACTGTGAATTAGATCCATGCCCGTCCTGGCTAGTTAAGACCAGACGGGAAACATAAGGGCCATTGCTGACTGGGATAGTCAATGCCTCCCTTAGGGAGGGCTGGGCTGCTCAAGAAGCCATCATTGGACGCTGATGTCCTGGCTATCGGCAGGTCTCTAACCTCCCATTTTTAGGGAAGATTATTGAATGGATGGTGGCTCGATAGCTTCAGGAGCATCTGGACCAGGTCAATTTCCTTGATCCCTCGCAGTCTGGCTTTTGTCCGGGTTATGGCATGGAGACTGCGCTTGTGGCCTTGGTTGACAACCTCTCCCAGGAGTTGGACCAGGGTCATTCGACCCTGTTGATTTTGTTAGATCTTTCGCCTAAATTTGATACCGTTGATCAGGTGTTTTGGTGACTCGGCTGCAGAAGCGGGCAGGGATGCGTGGGACGGTTCTTGAATGGTTCCGCTCTTTCCTGGCTGGGAGAACTCAGTGTGTGGTGCTGGGTGATTATTCATCTTCTCCCTGGGCCTCACATGTGGAGTTCCACAGGGTTCCATCTTATCCCCTCTCCTGTTCAATGTGTATGTGCAGCCTTTGGGGGAGGTTGTCAGCGATTTTGGTGTAAGGAGTCATCAATATGCTGATGACACCCAATTATCTCTCTCTTTTTCATCAGACCCAGGTCCGGCAGTCTCGGTGCTGACCTGGTGTTTGGCAGCTGTGGGGAACTGGATGAGGGCGAGCCACTTGAAGTTAAATCCCGACAAGACGGAGGTGATGATTGTGGGGAAAGTTGGTGGAGTGATCATTGATGGGGTCCGTCCTCCCCTGGTATCTCAGGTCCGTAGTCTGGAGGTGCTCCTAGATCCACAGCTCTGCCTGGATGTCCAGGTGGCGGTTGTGGCAAAGGGTGCATTTTGCCAACTACATCTGGTACGTCGACTTAGGCTGTATGTCTCTGAGTCGGACCTGACCATGATCATCCATGTTTTTATTACCTCAAGATTACACTACTGTAACGCACTCTACAAGGGACTACCCTTGGTGATGGTCTGAAGACTGCAGCTGGTGCAGAATGTGGCGGCTCATCTCCTGAAGGAAATGGGCCAACTCGAGCACATTATTCCAGTGCTCCGCTCTCCGCACTGGCTACCAATAGTCTTCTGGGCCCAATTCAAGGTGTTGGTTTTGACCTTTAAAGCCCTACATGGCCTGGGCCCCACCTACCTGCAGGACCGCCTCACCCTCTGGATCTTGGATCTTTGATCAGCTGGGGGCAGCCTCCTTGGATTCCTCGAGTTTCCCAGGTGTGGACCATGAGGAAGGTGACCTCCCATTGGAGGTCCGCCTGGTCGCTGACCTCCCCTCTTTCCGTAGACAGTGTAAGACCTGGCTGTTCTGCTGGGCCTTTGCCAAGAGAGATGGGATGGGTGGACTGGGTTAGAGTGGGGTTTTATTGTTGGGCTATTTTAATGTGGGGTTACAAATGTTGATTTTAATGGATTTCATTATATGTATTTGAATGTTGTTAGCCGCCCCGAAACACTTGTAGCAGGAGGGGGCGGCATTCAAATATAATTATAAATAAACAAACACATGGCCAATGTTGCATCTAATGATATCGTGTGGTACGTTAGCAGGTACAACACAGGGAACGGCAACTCTTGCGTGCTGAGATCAGGTGGCAAACAAAACACCAATTTGCCCCAAGATGGGCTGCGTGTTTAAACAGTGCCACATAGTTAGAGGACAGGATGCTGGGCTTGATGGACCACTGGTCTGACTCAGTCTGGCACTTCTTATGTTCTTCTTACGGTGAACACAGGGCCAAGCTGATGTTCATATCAAGGTCAAAACACACATTCAGACACCCATTGACGTTACATGTAAAGACACCCAATGTCTGCTCCAGCAGGCAGCCATTTTGCTACTGAGACCAGAAACGTTTAAAAGTCATATCAGTTAATTTGACAAAATTTGGTAAGAAGCAGTTTATCAAAAGAAAAATGGCAAAGTGAAACAAGATGGCAAATGAGATATGGAGTTCCTTAAATGGTTGCAATAGCATGGCAATTAGTGGTGGGCTGTTACAGCAGAAGTATCCACGCTTTTAGAGAAGTGGAAAAGAGAACACTACAAGCCTGTTCAGTAGCCTCAGAAAAATCACTACAGATGTAACTACAGTGCATCTTGTGAAAAACATTCAGAGATGGTTAAAATAAATAAATAATAATAATAATAATAATAATAATAATAATAATAATAATAATAATAATAATAGTCTATCAGCATTATGACTGAAGAAACATATTCAAGTTTAACCACAAAAAATAGTAGGGAAGAAGGCAAGGCAGAAAAATAAAACCATGCCCCCATAAATAATTAACTCAGTTCTTCAGGAAATGTAAAATCACAGATCCAGCTTGCATCTGTTGAACAGCAGCAATGCATGCAAAGAGATTCCTATCCTGTTCTCAAGAGTCAATGTCAAAACCCTGCCTTCAGTGTGGAGAGCGACATGATATCAGTGAGAATGCTTTTGTACACAAAAGATTTATGGAATGCAAGAAAAAAAGAAAGCAAGTTGATTTTTTTTAAAAAAAGACATGCCAACAGTGCATCAGTCAAAGAAATCTCAGTAATGCTACCTCTTTCATGGGGATAGACACAGGTTGGTGGGAATTGATCTTAGAAAATTAAAATACTTCTTAAGAATAAGTATACTCATAGTATCAGCTTAAGACAATTTTTAGAAATATCTGTCATTGTTTGAGGATCCCCAAGAAAAGAACTGTACAGATGTCCCCTTCAGCAAGGGTTTATTTAGCCTGTATTGTGGAGGTTAGGTTTTCCCCCAATCAGCTGTTGGGCACGCAGGAGGAGTGGGCACACCACTGAAGCTCCCAGTTCCTCTTTCTGTGCAACACAAATGGCAAATGCAAAGAAGTGGTGAGAAAGGTATGGCTGCAAGTAGGCATTTTGTTCCACTGACCCAATGATCCTTCCCCTGAGTCAGCATGAAAATGCAGGGAGAGGACTCCTGTTCCCTGCCATTAATGGCTTGAGAGCCACTGCCCATGCCCAACCACTCCTCCAGGCTCCCTCTTCCCCCAGTCAGCTGTTGGGCGGGAGGAGCATGCACAACTCCTCCAGGACCCCCTCCCCCAATCAGCTGTTGGGTGGGCAGGGAAAGCGCACTCCTCCGGAACAGATCCTCAGACCCTGCCTTGCAAAGAGACAGCACGAGCTGGCCACACAGAATGCAGCCTGTTAACCCACTTTGGGTACTGTTATCCCACTTTAAGCAATGTTACTACACGCTGCATCCTCAGCCTTTTCCAACAGACACATCGCATAGCAGCTGGTTGCCCGCCCTGTGCAGGGTGAAAATCTGGCGGATTCACTGCATCACATGTTAACGTTTCCCAAAGTGGGATAACATTTCCCAATGTGGGTTAACGTCTTGCTTGGCTGCACACACAGTCATCTCCTCTTATTGTACCTAAAACTGTGGTGGTGTTTTTTAAATGAAGTCAGGTCCTCTTAACTTTTCATGAAGATTTTTTTTCAAAGTATTAATTCATGCAAAACTCTTGCTCTATTGTTTTCAAATATAGAAACAGATTCCTCTCATACTGGTCCAGGCCCACATTGACTCAGACATGTTTATTTCTCCTTGGCAAAACAATCTAAGATAAGCACAACCTAAGAATGCAACTAATAATCAATAGTATATCCACTTGTCAGCATGTGCCCCAAGTCTGTAAGCAGGTTGAAGGTTAGCACAATGTAACATCTTTAAGATCAAGCCTCGGTAGCTAAGTACCAATATAGAATTTGCCCATGTTGGAACTGGCAGGCAGGTCCCGTTACTAACTTCAGGGGTAGAGAACCTTGAAAGCTTGCACAACCTCTGAGGGCTGCACAGAAATTGGGATGGGGTGCTTAAAAGATGCACTCAAGGAAAAGAGGGCCCAAATCATGGATGTGTGCCATGGAACTGTCCCCTATCCTTATTTGCATGACCTCGTCTCTGCTCACTTCCCTTAAGTTCAGTTTTTCAGTGACTGGAAGCGAGAACTGAATCCAAGGGCCAGATCCAGGAAGTGGAAATGGGTCACATAAAAACATGCCACTGGCCACATTTGGCCCCCAGGTTTGAGGTTCCCCACCCCGTGACTAATTAACAGCTCCACTTCACTGCTTTAGCAGATCAGAGCATCCAAGAACTGCAACATGTTCACATGAGAAAGCTTTTCATAGCAATTTATCAAATTTACGGTCATGGAAGAAAGTCACATATTAAGGGGAAATGAGCTCTATGTTTTTTAGTAAAAGGAAAATATTAGTAAGATGTATTCTACACAATTTAAAAAAATTAATGTTTCTGTCAAAGGTGCACTATCGGCCAATAAAACTGGTCACTATGGTGACCATTTAATTATAACAATTTCAAAGAAATCATATGTGCGAGTCTGAATGTAGTATTTATGACAAGTGCCAGATTGGGAGCCTGAAAGGATGAAAACTATTTAACCATAACACAAGCCTGGTTATGTTAGCATAAGCTTTTCTACACTGCTCCACAAATGTGCTTCAAGTTGTGACCTGGAGAGACCACTTCTAGGGGTTAGATCAATTAGGGATAGTTTAAGTGAAAGTTAGATACCCATATTCCATTGACTTTCAGAACTTTTTGACATTCAATAGAAGTTAGACACATAAGTGAGCACTTGCACACTTTACCTGGGTGGGGGGAGGATTTCCATGAAGGCAATCACATCTCTCTTGTAGAAATGCGCTAGTCTGCTTTTCTCCTGCAATAACACTCACGCATGACTGGGTTCTCAGATGTAGCTCTTACAGTCACGAGTGTTTTCACTTATTCTCACAGGAGAAAAGCAGAGTTGCACATTTCTGTGTGCGCTAATTCCCGTTACAACAGTGATTGCTTCATGAAAGTTCCCACCCCCAGGTAACTTGTGGGATGCTAGGGGTTTCTGTATTAGTTTTAAATGTTTTTATGAATTGTAGGCTGTGCTGAGCCTCAGAGAAGGGCAGCATAAAACCTGTAAGACAGGTAAGCAGTCAAGAAATGCACATGAAGAGTTCCACATAAAAGCCGATTATTATAATTCCAACCCTAATACTTATGGAACCTGACTACATATAAAACTCTGACAGGTAAGAGCAATTTTAGGGATATAGCACATCCTTGCTAAAACAGATTTTTTTAGTATCCAAGGGCTCATTCACACAGCCTTCTCTCTACAGGGAAGCCCACAAGAAGCACAGCCTATGCCAGCATCCCTGAAGCAGTCTGCTGGGGTGAAAGTCTGATGGAAGAGGTGGGATTTTAACATTGGGAGGGAGCGAGCAAAGCATATTTGTTCAGGTAGGGAGTTGCAGGTTTTGGAAGCAGTATGGGAAAAGGGGTAAACACTGTTTTACATAGCAGGAGTATTACATAAAGCGGTATATGCTTGGATGATAGCGTAACCAGAATACTCATAGGGCGTTTTCAGACAAGACACTCCCCACTCACTATAAACGTTACAGGGCAACACTGCAGCACTCCAACATGTATAGTGGATAGGTGGTGCGTGGCGAGTGTCTTGTCTGAAAATGCCCAAAGCCAAATACAATTACGAATAATTATTTTAAAACATACTTTTAAGCAATACTGTAATAGTATTTTAACGTATATCATTGTTGCAGGTCAGCATCTCTGAAATGCCTTTTCATCTTAGATGAATCACTGAAAGAATCATCTGATACAGCCCTCTGCTGGAGACCTCACATCCACCTTGGAACATCAAATCTGTTTACGAAGTCTAAATATTCTTTATCTGTAAAATATTGGTCTTACTTGAGATCACATTTATACTCCACATAAAAATACTTATCTCTAAGCAGCATAATGCTGGAAGAAAGGAAAACTGATGCCTTACACCTCTAAGATTCCATTTTCTCATTCTCCTGCCACAAGGAAATGGACTTTGGTAAGGAAAAATGGCACCCAAGCATATATCCGTATATTTGTGTGAAAATTTGTGCTTGCAATACAAGTGAATATGTAGGCAACAAAGGGGGCATTTCTTTAGCAAGCGGTACTTACTGGAGAAGAGCTGTATCGTGCGATGCCAAAAAAGAGAGAGAACGTTATCTATTAGTGAAAAGAAGTTATTGTTCATGAGCTAGGAGACAAAGGGACCAATAAAAATGACAAAGAATGCCCTGCATGTAATAATTCCGTGTTCAGCAGCACAAAAATTTTGATAAACAAGCCAATTTCATTTGACTGAAGCGTGCCGTGCTTAGTACTGCAAGAGATGTCCTCAGTACTGTACAAGACGTGGTCTGCTCTCAAAACTGGTGTCCACAAAGTAGGGGCTTACTTTAAAAAGTGGCAAATGCCAAAGTCAACCAGAAAGGAAATATTTTAGTGAAACTTTGTCCATAAAACATCACATTGGAAAGAGGTCAAGAGTTTCTAGGACAGCTATTATAGATATGGTCAAAAACTGATGACTTCACTTAAGACATAGCACAGCACATGCTTTTATGGATGTAAATAGGATTTTGGATAGTAAAGATTGTAGGTGTTTTCAAAACGAGATGCTACCATACACAGCCACCCAGTAACCACTCATCCAGCTGCCAGTCTGAAAGGGGAGTGGGGGGATGCGGGCTCCTGTGAGGCATGCAGCACCCACTCGTGGCCACTTACAGGACACAGTCGAAAAATCTAGAGTGCCCTGTGCGAGGCAAGCCAAAAAATTGTGTGGCAATGGACACTGATGTGAACTGGGGCAGCCACCCACAGGCAGATAGGTCCTCCGGTCAGAGGCACTGTGGGCAGGGGTCACAGCCTTTGCAAGTCCCAGAAACTGGCTGCAAGCGCTGGGGAGCCCGGTTCTCCAGCGCTCACAGCCAGGACATGTCAATTTTAATAGGCCAGCCCGGCACGCTTCCTCCCACCACCATGATCCGTGGCAGGGGACTGCAAGGCAGCTGCCATGGTAGACACTGTGGTAGCCACTGCTAGAATCCCTCCCCATTCACTCCAACTGGGTGGCTGCTCTAGAGCTGTGTCACTCAGCAGCCACCGACACCTTCCCCAGCCTTGCTCGTTTAAAAACACTGTTTGTGACTCCTTTTTCCATACTTTTTCAAAAGCATCAAAGTCTACAGATTTGAATTACTGTGAAAATTGAACACTGCAGAAAGGAAAAAGAAAGCAAATACAAAATGAGACCCACTAACGGCAAAATAGTAACTTTTCCACAAGATTTAAGAAATTATTTTTTTTAAATAATCACATAAAACACCATAATGCTTTAGGAACTGAAGAAGCAGCATACAATATCCAGTTATTCAATAAACAATTGCTTGTTGTCTTTGGATTCTGCTTTATACACAGAGAGAACAAATTGGTCTCTGTTCTGACCTAAAATAGTTGCAGAGAATTAAATATTTTATCCCTACTTGCTTTGTAAAGTACTACTGCAAATACTTTGCTGTGGAGACAGATCATTAGGAAAAAAAAATTATTGCTAGCTCTAATCATCTCTAGGTCTAAAGAACGTCTACTCAAATTATCTGTATGGAGTTTTTCTAAATGATACTATGAAAATTAATCAGTACTTTTCTTGCAGTATTGAGACATCCCTTTATGCAATGAGACTCGTCAACCAGCTGGTATTATTGACATTTCAACTCACTCTAGGTCAAGTGTAAGGGTGTGTATTTTATATATGAAAATATATAATAATGGACTCAGACCATACACTCTCATGGACACATCATCTCCCAGGTCTCAGATTCCCAGCAGTAACTGACTCCTGAAGCAGTAACATTAGAATACTATGAAGGGGACAAATTACTAAAAGAAGCTTATTTTAATTATGGTTGTTTAGTTGTGACCCTTCTCTAACCATTTTGTGTCCATGCTGGCGTCCGCGAGAAAGAGGGTGGGGTGCACTAACTCTCAAGTCTCTCCTCTTTGCTTGAAGTTCTCACTGTTCAGCCAAGGAGGGAGACTAGAGTTCTGAACAACCAAAAGCACCTGTCTGACTGCAAAAGTTTCTCGCAATCTTTAGCTGGTTCACAGACAGCAGTAAGCTCTACAGTTTGAACTAACAGGTGCTAGCACCGGTGGGGCAAAAATCAGCTCTACTTTCGGAACCACTATACTACAGAAAACTGTTTACAGTAGGCAGATTTCTACATCTTGAAAGAATGGAATGCATTTTGGTAGGAAAACCTTTCCAATCACATCTGACAGGAGCAAAGATTTCAATGGACTGATCTGTCTGACAAACAATTAGAGAAGCAGATCACTTAGTAGATTAGTCACTGTGCTTTCACCTCTGGGAATCCAAAGCCTGTTGTGACCATGGTATGTGAATGCATTTTTAATGAGATGACTAGCAAAGTGTTCTAAGAGAGTTTGTTAGCACCACCATACAGCTCAGCTTATAAATAACTACCAACTGTGGCATAAAGGTGTGCATTAAGCTGGTAAATAATCTGGACTGAAGGGTCCAAACTGTAATAAGGTACTTAACTGATGATGATTCCTCTGTATTTAAAAGTCAGTGTTTCGGTATTTGTGAAAACATGCATTAAAGAGAAAACAGAAAACATTTGCTCCAAATATACTTGGGCATTTTTGGAGAGACATGACAGGGAAGGAGAGAAATATGGGTGAAATCAAACAAGACAGTAGCCCACAAGTCACCTGCTAGTTAGTTTGGTGGCCACCAGATGTTCTCCCACTACCACCTTGGGGCAGGTGGCTGCTACCCGATACGTCATCTTGAGAAGGTTGGCGATGTGGCATGGGCTAAGGTGCACCCTCCCATATGGTAAGGTCTGCCTAGCCCCACCCCATGGTGAGGTCCAAGGCTCAGAACGGGAGGAGCTTGCTCACCCTGACTGCCAAACAGCGGATCAGGGGGTCCTGGAAGAGCATACTCCTCCAACCCAATCCTCTGCTCCCCCATATCAACTGTTTTGCAGCCCAGGGGAGCACACTTCTCCAGCCCCCCACCCCGATCAACTGTTTGGCAGCAGCTCCTCCCAGGGACCAATCCTGCTTCATGGCAGAGGTCCAGTAGTTCCATCATGAGCAGATGGCTTCTTGCAGTGGCAGCTCCCCCCCCCAGGACATTTGGGGCACTGCCCCCCTAGCGCCGTGGGGGACCCCCCGTTGCTGCGCTAGGTTTTTTTTTAAAACCACACTGCCGCTTCTGACAGCAGCAGCAGCCTCTGACTTCTGCTTCAGAGGCTACTGCTGCTGTCAGTGATCTCCCTTCCGGAACCCACTCTCAGAGCCACTCTGAAAGTGGGTCCCAGAAGGGACAAAAAGGTTGAGCTGCTCAGCCACCCAAACCGCGTTTTTCTATTGAAAACGCAATTTGGGCGGCTGAGCCCCTCCGTCCACAGTACGCGTAGGATGTGCTGTGGAGGGAGGGGCTAGCCTTTTCCATTGAGCCTAATGGGCGCAATGGAACCTATCGCCTGGGCGCTTGATGCAAATGCCCAGGCAAGAAGCTTTGGGCCGGGTGACTGAGGCAGGGACCAGCACGCATGCGCGCTGCTCCCTGTCTCACCGCACATGCTCAGGGACAAGGCTGGCGGCACGCTGTTGTGCTCTCCCTCCCTCTTCGATTCAAACAGTGCAGCGCCAGCCTCAGCCGCTTCCCTGCCGCTCTCCCCCCAAATCTGCCGCTCAGAGCGGTGGGGGGGGGGGGGCGAGCAGCAAGGCAGGGTTTTTTGTTTGTTTTTTTAAAACTTTTAAATTGCCCGCGCGTCCTGGCTCCAGAGGAGCAGGACACGCAGGCAATTTAAAACAAGGTAAACCCCCCACCCTGCCTGCAGCCCGGACCGCCGGAGCAGCAGCCAGGTAAGTGATACCTCCCCCCACCCTGCTCCCACCCCCGAGGGTCCCCTGTAACTGTGAGTCTGGCGATCTTAGCTGTGTTCACAATGCTGGAAATGGGGTGCTTTTGAAATCCTGAGATGTAACTGTGAGTCTGGCGATTCATGGGCCTTGAAATTCCCCCCCAACGCGCGCACACACACGCAGCAGAAGGCAAGAATACTGCTTCAGAAGGGACTTCTGAAGCAGGGATTGGGGTCCCTCCAACATACATGCAGCAAGTCCCTTCTTTGCTTGTAAGTGAGCTTTAAGGTTGTCTGCCTGCTTTTAAACCTGGCAGAGGAGGTGATTACAACCTGCCTAACCTAACTGAAATTGCTTGATTAAGTAATGTAATGTCCATCCAACATTAACCCTTGGAACTCCTTGCTGCTGGGTTATGCCGCCCACTGTTGCCCGCCGGCGGGCCGGCCAGCCTTACTTCCCCTCCAACCTCAAAACCTACCAGTCACCCCTGGCTTCTTGGTCAACCCATGGCGTGGAAGACTTGCAGATTTCCGGGGGGTGGGGGGGAAGAGGGGGGAAGACTGCTCATTTCAACTGCCCTCACCATCAGTCCATTGTGTAGCAGCTACGGTGGCCCTACCCACGGCAGCCAGGGACTCTGTCTCAACCCCATCTTGTTTGTTTTCACCCTCTAACACTATACATGGACTTTATTAAGTCCAAAGTTATTTCCATGCTAGGTAGGGTCCCTAATTCAATTGACTCCTCTTAAACCAATCTAAGAACACAGTCTGTTCACACACAAAATTACTTAAACCAGCATAGCTTTCCTCTTAGACCAGGCCGGCTGGATCAATCATACATCCAGCCTAAGCATAAACTGGTACAGGCTATGGACGAACATGGGATTTCTTGGACTTGATTAAGAGCTGCTCTAACTGAACACTGGGATACCTACCCCAAAACCACTACACATATACCTGTACAAAAAGCAACAGAGTAAAGGCTAGGTGATATCTAGAGAATGGTGTTAGGAAAGTTAGTTCCTTAAACTGGTTTAATTTAAACCAGTCCAAGCTGCAATGTAGACAAGGCCTATATCAGCATATGATTTTCATCAGAATGGAAACGTGCTCTGTCAGAAAAACATAGAGCTGTTATGCAGCAAGATGGCTGTGACCGCAGGCCCCAGAGAATCAAACAGCTCCAATTTTGTGAACACTCTAGCAGGTATCGACTTCTATACTGTCAATAAGACCAGAAAACAACAGATCCCAAGAGCCCAAAAAGAAGCAAGTGGAAATGAAACATCATGCTTAAACATGACATTTTGTATCGAAAGATAGGTATATGTCAGAAAAGGGGGAGTGTGTGGAAAATCAGCATTACGTGTCCTAGGGCTAAAAATATGTAGCCAAAATTTCATTTCAAAAATACTAACGCAAACCCTGTATCATCAAACCAGCTACTGAAGCTTTAGTTTTAACGTAACTACTTTTGTTTGCTTGAGTTAAACATTTAATTCCTTAACAAAAAGCAAGCCAAGATCAATGTTAGAGTAATTTCTGTTTACAAGTTAGGTGACCAGAAACACTTGAAAAAAAATTATAGTAAATATAATGAAATGAAGCACTTAAACACTGAAAAAAGGCCTTTCCCTATTGTATCTGATTGTCTGATAAAAAGCCAAAAGTTACTCAAAGAGATATGGCAGAGGAAATTAGATGACCAAGGATTGTAAGCCGTAGGCAGGGACCGTGTCCATCTCATTATTCTGTAAAGTGCCAGGTACACAGCTGGTGCTATACTAGTGCTTATAATAATAATAAATGATAATAATAATAATAATAATAATAATGAAAGCCCATCAAACTTTTTTCCTTCTATAGTGAACATACGCAACTAACTTTCCCCACAGATATTTCTCCCAGCGAGTATCAATTCTATTCTGCTACTGAAGTCCCAAATTTGAACTACTAAACATGGCAATAAATTATGTGGCTGGGTTTATATGATAAAACATGAAGGAGACACAAGAACACAAAGGTCAGGCCACTAAAGCCAAACCAATTTGACATGAGTTTGACAGTATCAACTCGAGTCCAGAGGATTTTGTTCACACAAGACTACCCAAAAAGCAACAACTGGCAGGAAGCTTGGTACCAAAAGGATGTTTCAGGTCAAGACAGACACATGGGAACGTTTGTATAAATGCTGTCGCCTGCCACATTACGGTAGTCCTAAAATCACCATACACAAATAAGGGCAGAAGGAAAGAGAGATTTGTGAAGTAACATCAGACAACCACACAGGCTTCCAGGAAGCAGTTTTGTTAGTGATAACATTATAGATCATGGTATAAATTAATAGAGACGCATCAACCATATAAACCTTATGCCTCATTTGCAGTGGAAGTATTAGTTCCATCTAATTAACCAAAGGCACGTCTTAAAATGTCAGTCTAAATACTATTTTAAATTGAGACATTTCCCAATAAGAATAAGCTTGATAGAAAGGAAAAAATGCTATATTATTGATCCAACAGTTATCTGGGAATATAGAGGAACAGTGTTTGTTCTTACTAGAATTTAAAGCCAATGTCAGACAGAAGGAGGAGGAAATAAATCAAAATCCATCCAAACACTATGAACAAAACTACGCTAAAAGCAGTGTTCAATACACAATTACCTGTCACCACATTATAACTGCTCCCCTGTGAACAAAAGTGATTCTTAAATTTTTATTAAGCACCAGTCTATTTTTCCCTAACATAAATCCAAGGTTCCTACTAAAAATAGAAATAGCGTGATGCATTTCTTACTATAATACTTCCATGTTATTTTTCATCATCACTACTCCATTAGCAAGCCTGTTCTTACAGCAAAAATATATGCCACTATGAAAGAATGGAAAAGTGTCAAGTCACTTTAATACCCTGCCGCATTTATCTCTCTACTATTTAACCTCCTCTTCCCCCTAATAAAGTCAATCAATTTTCTCTGAACAAGAGATACCATGACAAGATGTTGAAAAGACTCTTGCTATCTTTTTCTCTCATGACAAGCAAGAGAACCTTTGCAAGCTTTGCTCAAACTGATTACTATCTTGGTTACTGCAAAACTCTCACCCGCTGCTCCTTCCTTTTCACTCCACCCAGAAGAAAAACTAAAATTTCTAATCTCTAAGGTCTCAGTCCTACCAATACTCACATTCTTCACATTACAATAAGTGAGGAGTGCCATTGAACTGAGCAGGGAGATTTGCGAGACTACTACTGAACTGTGCAAGCATCTCTAGCATGGGGACCTCACCTACCACACTATTGTAACCATTTTTGGAAGAAAAGGAAGTGACAGTAGAAAATGAAAGAAAATAAGAGATAGGAACTAAAAGGGACAAAAGATCTAGTCCGACAGGATTGACAGCTGTAGGAGTGTACTTTTAGAATTATTTTCTTTACCTCGAACAACGTTTTCTTACTATGTTATCAGCAAACGTAATTACTACTACAAAAAAATTCACCAGTCATATGAGCTTCCTACTTAAAGATGGCTGCAAGCAACAAAGTATATAAGGGAAGTTATAAGAGCAGGATCACCAAACAAAATTCTCTCTCATTTACATTATTTAGCATAATACTGGCCAGTCACTGACGTTACCAGAGATGTACAATTGTGCATCTAACCAAGATAACCACTCCCTAACCAAGTTCAGTAGTTGGCCCTTACTACTCAATATTATCTTCTACATAAAAAAAATGCATCTTTAAAATGTATAAAGTGAAGATCATCATGTAGGCATGCTAAGCTAGCATGTTTAATGTTTTGAAAATGAACACTCAAAAACTGCCTTTTTATTTTATTAATAGCGCAAGCAGGTGTCACCACAACAGACATTTTTAGATGCTCATTGAAGATATTGTCTCCCCACTGAAAATAAAATATCCATTCCAATCAATGGGGGTTGGCAATCAGGAGTTGGCATATCCTTTTAGCTAATGCTATTTTGTGCTATTTATTTCATGCATTACATCAAATAAATTAATTCAATTTAGAATCTTATGTTTTTGTGACTTATAAAAAGCATTAGTTCATCAAAATTCCTTCAAGTTAATCCTTATAAAAACCAAATTTAAAAACATGTACAAAATTTGCAGCTTAAAATGCTCTTGCACTAAGAGAACTTATTTACTTTTTTCAAAACAAACAGATTTAAATTTAAAGATGAATTCACACACGCAACAATAGGCTGTAATTCAAATATACCAGGGCCTAACATTAGGTGTTTTTAAAGGAGTACGGCTTGAGTGAGAGTCCGTGGTCAGGGCAGCAGTGGGGTGCCCACGCACGCTAAGTGCATGGGGAGGGCTTCAAATGTATTTATTATTATTTATTTATTTATTAAATGTTTACCCCGCCCCTCCTAAAACAACTCGGGGCGGCTCCCAGCATGGCTGCCCCATCCACGGAGGCGGCCCCCACGGACCACCCTGGGCAAGCTTTGGATTTTTCAGGAGCGCTCCGTGCATAGCCATGGGTGTCTGGTGCGTGCATCACAGGAGCACACCTCCCCACATACCAACTTCAAATGAGCAGTTGGATGTATGGACAGTGGGGCTCATGCGTGGATGCGTCTCGTTTAAAAACACCCTTAGTTTATACAGGTCTCACCAACGGTGTCAGTGAATCTTTGTATTTGGCTCAGCTGCGTGAAGTTTATAACAAAAAACATTAAGCATGCACTGATTAACACCCTCCACAGCTAAAGAATAATGGACCAGAATGCTTTTCTACACATTTAGTCAACAGTGCCCTGTTCATGTTCAGTTATCTAGGCTGCATTACAGAGCCATTACCACACCCTCTACCAAAAATTGCTATTAAAGAAGCCTCCATTTGTCCGTGAACCCAGGAAGCAGTTGCACTATACAACCTGTTAAAGGCATTACCTGTCCCTGGACATCAATGTTCTCGCTATCACATTTTTCTAGAGAGTAATGTTTAATTATTTACATGGACTGATGCATCCACAGCCACAAAGGGCGAGTAAGTTAGCTGCTAAAGATTCTTCTTTCAGGCAGAAATTCTGTAAGAGGACCCCTATACTCATCGGGAAGATTATAGGACAGTAAGAATGATGCAAGCCTGGCCTCATAGTCATTATAGATAAGTGGGGAGGGAGGGAAAGAGGAGAGAAAGTGGCAATACAATTGTGTTTCAATTCTGTTGGTGTGTGCCCCTTCAGCTCTCTTGAACTCCACAGGAAAAGGGCCAAGCTGTGCAGGCAAGAATTCTATTAATATTCTGCAGAACTGGAGCAGGAGGGGGAGGGGGGGATACGACCCTGGATTCCTTGCTTACTAATATCCACTTGCAGGATTTGGAGATTATTACACAAAATACACTTGCTTTCCCAGACAAAACCTGTGTGCAGAGACCGAAAAACCTCCGCTTCCCTACTCCAGAACAAGCCAAAGATGTGTGCAGCCTAAGTCCATGCCATTGTGAAACCTGACAACAGAACTTGCTATGCAACCGCTTTAGACAGTCACAAAGTTGCCTTTCCCCACTTGTTTCATGCAGGAAAACTAGGATACACCCAGGAGCTTCACCTTCTCTGGATATGAGGACTTTGCCCTCAAGCCCACCTGCTTTCCCTTTAAAGGAAGGGAGCTGCCACCAGGAGAGGGTTTCCCCAGAAATGAAAATGGAGCTGCAGGCTATGATGCATTAGCCAGCAAGAGCCAGACGCTCCATACAGGTAATTGACTGTGCTTGGCTTCCACACGCATGTAGGCACACGCACGCACACACATTCATCCCTCAGGTGGGGATTTCCCTCCCGCTTTGCGAGCAGGAGTAGCAGTGGTTTGCTGCAGCGGTGGAAAGGGTGGGCTCCAGAGAGAGGAACAAACCAGCCCTCCCTCGCCCCAAGCACCTGAAAGCGGGAGATAAGGATTTATTTGTTTTTTACAATAAGTAGGGCGGGGGGCGCCCAGTCAGATCCTGGTGCCCCCCCCAGCCGAGCCCCCGCCTCTGTCACTCACCTCCCCCGAGACAGCGTTTTCTCCTTTGTCTCTCTCTCTCCCTTCTGCACCGGCTTCTCCTTTCAGGTGCCCGGCGGAGCGGAGCCCCCTCCCCGCCGCTCTGGGGAGGGGGTGGGAACGGAGGATGGAGCTAAATGGAGGAGGCTGATGCTCCCAGGCGGACAGAAAGACGGGGCCGGGGGCGCACATACACCCCCTCCCGCTGCGGCGGCGAGGCGAGCCCGGCGCTGGGTCTCCGCCCTTTGCGGGGAGCAGGCAGGATGGATGCGGCTACTGCCGGGCAGGGGGCTGCTCCCACCACTGCGGGGCGGAGGTGAAGATGGCGACCTCGGCGCTGCTGTGAGGGAAAGAAGAGGAGAGCAGACCCCCCGGCCTGGCCTGCCCGCTCCGCTCGGCTAGTCTCCGGCGGCTCGCTGTCCCCGCTGCCGGCTCGGTGGCTAGGGGAGGGGACAAAGGAGGCTGGGCTGCTGCTGCATCTGCCTGTCAGCCCCGGCACACACAAACCCCGAGCCCCGCTCCTCCTCCTCCGCCGCCTGCTGCGGCTGCACTTTCAAACAGCCGCCACAGCCGAGCTGGGAGCGCCCAGCCGAGCAGGGCGGGGAGCGCCCCCTAGCGCAAGCCTCGCGGGACCTGGAGACTGGGCCTTCCCTGAGGCGAGAAACATTCCCCAAGGGGCTGCCGCTCAGCATCCTGCCAAGAGACCGGAGGCAGAGAGAAGTAGCTAGGAGCCAGCCCAGTAATTGATCGAGCCATGAACGATCTGTTCTCCAGTCCTAGCGTCTGTCAGTCATCGAAGGGGGGCTTGGGCTTCCACACAGAGAGGCCTCCCCAGCCTCCTTTTAAAAATAAAAATTATGTTGATTTTTAATACATTTCCCCAAGAGTTTAGAGTGGTTCTGGTTTCCAATTTCCCACTCTCTCCAGCCCCATTTTGAGACTTAGAGCCCTTTTAGACGAGCAGGTTCGATGTGCGAGGTATTTAATTTGCAGGTTGGCAAACAATGCGCGGCCGCCTTCCATGTGCGTGAGCCCGTGCTTCCGTCTCGTGTCGATTTTGAAATATTGCGCAACGGCAACCCGCTTGTCTAAAAGCAGCATTAAATACTCCACAGAGCCGGCCCCAGGGTTTGGGGGGTGGGGGCATGTGTGAAATCTTGGGGGGGGTGTTAATTTGTATAATTTACATAATTTGCCCTCATACCTGCCTACATGTCTTATCAGCACCGTCACCACTCCCTACTATCCTGCGCAGGGCGCCCCTCCTGCCTAGCTCCCAGCTTTCTTCCCCCAGTTCCCCTGCCCTGCCAACACAAGGAAGGAATGGCAGGAAGGGGAGGGCAGCATTGCACATAAAGAATATGATGGGGGATAACTCCCAAGTTACCCTGAAAATCCTTTGCGCAACACTGTACATAACATTAAGGATAGCGCTGTCTGGGTGCTCAGATCAGGAGAGGAGGGGAAAAGGTATTTTCTTAGACAGATGGATCTTACCTCAGATGCTGCTGGGCTGGTAGGGATGAGGGAACGCAGTTTGGAGTTCGGAGCGAACTCAATCAGTTCGGTCGACCGAACCAAACTTTCGAACCAAACTCGATTTTCGAACCGAATTTCCAAACTTGGCTCTGTTCGCCCATCCCTAAAAGATAATATTCCATTTAGTTCAATGGGGTTTGAATTTCCAAACTTTGTTTGGAAGTTCGAAGTTCGGACCAAACTCAAATAGTTCGGTCGACCGAACTGAACTTCCGAACCGAACCAAATTTCCAAACTGAACTGAACCGAACCGAATTTCCGAACTCAGTTCTGTTCGCCCATCCCTATGGGCTGGGTCTTCTGGGAGGTCTGGTGGTCAGTCAGAGGCAGACTATAAGCAACTAGGCAGGAGGGAACAGCAGGAACATTCTGGTGGCTCCCTCCTCCCCTCCAGGAGCCATGGTGGCAGAGGGCAGCCATGGGGAGAGGTGGGAGCACAGGACAGCCATAGGAGGGAGGGCACAGGGAGGGAGAGCATGAGAGTAACCCTCTCTCTCACACACACCGATTCACACAGTCACCTCTCTCTCTCTCTCTTTCACACACACAGTTTCACACATGCGCACACCCTTACACACAGACACACACTTCTCTCACACACACTCTCTCCTCTTTCATGCAAACACTCTCCTCTCTCACACAGACACACTCAGAAGACACCCACTCTCTTCTCTCAGACACATACACTCACACAGACTCTGGCCCTTTTCACATGGACCGTGGCGCGGGGGGTGGGTGGGTGGGTAGGGATTGGGTTGGTGTATGCCATGGTCCATGTGTGGTGGGGGTGAGAGGGAGTAGACGGACGCACACCCATCTACACTAGGGGTGGAACTATCGGTATTGGATTAATCTGATAATGCCGATAATGGTCGGTATCTGATTAATCCGATAATACCAATGATTGTCGGTATCAGAATATCGGATTTTTAACATTGCTGGTTTTCTCTGATTTTTAACATTACCCATTGAAGTCAATGTTAAAAATCCAATATTCTGATACCGATAAATCTGATATCGGGAGATGCGATACTGATAAATCAGATACCCAATAATCCCCCTGGCGTCCCATCTCTACACCCATCAACATGCATGGAGCAACCGCCATGTTCGCCAGTTGCTCCATACGTGGGAGATGGGTGGAGGTAGGTGTGCATGTGTGTGCACAGGAGCACACACGCACACCCACCCACCCACCTCATCTCCCCACCACAGGATTTATGCGGGCGGCACCTTGTCTCTCTCCCTTCTGCACCGGCTTTTCCTTTCAGGTACCTGGCGGAATTGAGCCCCCTCCCTGCCGCTCTGGGGAGGGTGTGGGGACGGAGGATGGAGGAGAGGAGCTAAATGGAGGAGGCTGATGCTCCCAGGTGGGCAGAAGGATTGGAGACATACACCCCCTCCCACTGCAAAACACCTGGGTGTTCATGTGTGGGTGCCGCCCGTATAAAAAAGGCCCCTCTCTCTCACACACACAAGCACACGTCTGAGAAGTAACTTCCTGATGTCCTTCCCCATTGACGTGTGATTCTCAGTGTTGCGTTTGTTCACCATAGGCAAGGGAGTTCTGATGGACAATTTAATTCACTAGTGATGGTGGGGACACAGTGTGTGACAGCAAAACAAAAGAATAATTAAAAAAACCTTACACACACTTCAAAAAAGAGAGAAAAAGATTGTAATGCCAGATAATGATAGTGCCACCATCAAAGGAGGGGAGGGGCAGGGGATGTTAATTATCATTTTATTTATTTATTTATTTATTTATTTAGCTTCTTTCCACCACCATCTCCCACCCCCCCACCCCCAGTCTACTTTCCAGTCTGGTAATGGAGCAACGTCTCCCCCTGGAAGTTCTCAGGGATCATCCTACAGCCAGATTTTATGGTCCTTAGAATGGGTGGATGAAGGTGGCAAGTTAAAGGGGGTGCCTCTCCTGCCCCCCCCCACCGGTAGGCCTCCAGTTATTGCTGCTGCTTCTCCTGCTCCCTCCAGCTGTTGCTGCTGCTTCTCCTGCCACACACACACACACCCCTCCAGCCATTGCCAAGCTTCAGGCTGGGAGCAAAATATCCTTGCACTGGCCCTGCTGACTGGTTCCTGGGCTCCAGCCGGGGGAAGCAGCCCCAGAGGCTCTCATTGCCCTGGGAAGCTAGAGAGGCAGTGACCAGGAGGAGGTGAGCCAGGGTGGGGGATGAGACTGGCTCGGAGGGGCAAGACAGGGCAGCTGCTGAGTGAGGGAAGGGAGGGGTTGCAGGAAAACAACCTGCCTCTCCCCTTAGTCAGGCTCACTCCAAAGGGCTTCCCCCTGCCTTCTCCTCTTCCCCTAGCCCTGTTTCACTGGGTCTCTGCTGGCATGTACACCCTCTTTTTTCCCCTCTTTCCAGGGTGGCAGGAATCCAGCAGGCCTGGACTGGCACGGCAAGAGACAGTCTGCAGCCAGCCTGCACTCCAACCCACCATCTCACTGCATTCTGTGGTGGTACTGCTTCTCCTGGCTCATCCATCTCTCTCTCTCTCTCTCTCTCTCACACACACACACACACACACATATACCCTGGTGGGGGAAGAGAGGGAAGGAACTGCTACAGGTCCCACCACGCCTGCTGCTGTTGCCACTGCTCACACACATACTACACTGTGTGATGGTGGTTTCAAAGGCCCTGCACCGCCATGCATGTGTGCATGATGGGACCGCCATTTTCCAAGTCTGACATGCTTGGAAATGTAGTCCCAGCATGCCAGACTAGAAAAATGGCATCCCCTGTGTGCGCAGTTATGTGGCAGTGCAGGGCCTTTGAGAGATCACACAGTTACAGTGTGTAAGCGGCAGCAACAGAAGGTTAGCAAGAGAGAGAGAGCAGGAGAGCGAGCGAGTAAGCACCTGGTGTGGGGGGCGGTGGTAGTCCCTTCTCACCCATTACTGCTAAAGGGGCTGGGCTTGGGCAGGCTGGGGGCTGCCCTGCTTCTGCGGCTGAGGATAAGAAATGGTCTGGGCTGGTGAACCGTCACCTGCTCCCAGCCAGGTTCAGGGGTCCAGCTGCTGCAGGGTCATGTGCGATGGATGGCACATGTTGCACATGCCTAGGGCCAGGCCTGATAATCCCTTGGACCCATCCAGCAACAAAGACAATATAAAGGCTATCAAATGTCAAGATGGTGATTCTATTCTCAGGTGGCATGATCCCACTTGTGGTCTCAACTCACAGTTTGGGAAACTGTTCAAAAGGGCTTCCTCCCACAATCTTGTGTTTCCACCTGTCATGGGGACACTCCTGTGAGTTCCAGTGGTCTTCTTTTCATAATGAGATGTAGGGATGAAGAGCTATTTTCCTCCTGCAGGCTGTTTTAAAAATGAGTACAAGCTCTGCACTTGACTGGATAGGAGTTATGGGTGGTGTGTGTACTTAAGAAACGTACCCTTTAGTGAATGGAGGAAATACGGGGAGAAAGCTCCGCATCATGGATCTATATCCTATGGTATCCCCTACTGATGATTCTATGGGATGTTGATGTTGTCCCACTTTTGCCCCCATTAAACCTGGATTCACCCACTCATCAGTCAGGTGGCCGCCAAATATTCACCCCTCGGCCACCCTCAAGGTCACTACTCATGGTGTCATCCCAAGGAAGGCCAATGACACTGTGCAGGCGAATCTGGGGAAAGGTGTGGCAACATGCTGCTCTGTCGCCACCTCCCATGTGTTGAAGGGGGCCAGGGGGTGCCCCCATGGCCACTTCCATCTGTTGGTTGTATGACTGGCTACCTCTGACCGCGTTCAGCACAATAGTCATGACCAGCAGCCTAGGCTGTCCAAGGAGCAACTGCAGCTCTATGGTGGGGAAGGAGTGGGCTACATGGGTGGACCTCAGCACGGAGGAATGCATGCCAATTAGTAGTGGCCCTGTGTGGAATCTGGGAGAGGGGGGCTCCAGAGCACCCCCTCTTGTGTGTTAACACTTTAAGAGTCAATCCCCTAACTCTGAGTGCATGCCCTCATTTCTGCGTCCTTCCCCTGAGCTCACTTTCTCAGTGCTTGAGGGTTGGGACTCGAACCATGGGCCAGATCCAGGAATTGAAAGCGGGCAAATAAAAAACAACCACAGCAGGAGAATTGGCCCCAGGCCTATCATAGGTTCCCCACCCCACCCTCTGATCATTTAGCAGAACATTTTAAAAAACAAGGAAAGGGAAATTCTCTGACTGTTTAGGGCAGCAGTTTTCTATGTCACACTTGCAACTTCATTGTGTTCCATTTCTGATTCAAATGTGAGGAATTATACAAAGATTCCAGTCATCAAAGCACTTCAACCTAAATCCCATTCACTTTAACAAGGCCTGTGGCAGCACAGTTCTTTGAGGAATGGAGCCAGAAGGAACAATTCTTGAGATGAAAATACTTTCTAGCATCATGATTTCAAAAAGCCATGGAAAATCCACAGAAAAGGTTCCCTGTAAATGTTCTCATCATTTCACAAATATGCAGTGTGTGGTAAATCACCATGGATTTTTCAGGGCTATTTGGCAGGCTTTAACATTTGAAACTGTAACGTCTGATAGTATACTTGTACCATAACCTGGAAGACACTTAAATTCATGTTGTTCTACTGAGGTTAATGGGATTTTTCTTGCAAAGTGTTTTCAGGATCAGAGCCTTGGTGTTTGGGAATAGGCACAATGCCTATAAAACTTAATATACAAGCTGCCCTGGTATTAAGGAACTCCCTTATACCCCAGACTGAGCATATTCCAGAGACAGTGTAAAACATTTCTTTTTGGTAAAGCATTTGGCAGATGGGGAGGGGGGTGGGGGCTAGGGGTGAGGGAGGGATTTTTCTTTGAATGAAGTTTTTAAAGGGAGTTTTATTGTATTTCTATTTTGTGTGTTTAGTGCTTCCTAGGACCAGACCCTTAGTGTGTCTGTGTCCTCCAAGTATTTTCAGACAGTTATCACATTCCCTTGATCCCTGATTTAATCAAGTTGTGCAGGTTTTATTCTCTCTTCTTTTCCAGCTTTCATTCCGCTGGTCAGTATTCCCAGGAGCCATGTAAAAATGGCCTGTGAGGAGCCACTTAAAGAACAGAAGGTTCCTGCCTTGTAAACAAGGTTCTTCGAGGTGGCTCCCAACATGCTCACAACACCCACCCTTCCAGCCCCCCATGGAATTTTCTTATATTCCTAGAAAGGGCTGGAAGGAACTGTCATTCTGAGGGGGAGAGTGCTTTTTATACTAGAGGAGCTCAAGACCATCACGTGGTCTATTCTTTTGAATATGGTGAGCATGCATAACCAAGTTGTGAGAATGTTAGATGCCATCTTGAAGAACCTTCTTTACAAGGCAACAACCTTCTGATCACTCACATGGGGAGGAATTGTTTGTTTACAAACAGCTTTATCTCCCAGTCCAATGCTGCTGCTGCTGCTGCTACTAGCAGGCAGAGGCAGTTGAGGGATGGAGACCATGATGTAGGGGTGCTTTGCACCCTGGTCTCCTCCAGCCCAGGTGCAGGACTGTCCCCGCGGGGTCAGGCAGCAGCCCTCTGGTGCCTAGAGGCTGCTCAATGAACACTGCACCCCAGAGGCACATTCAAAAGAAGTGTTGGGTACACCGTATTCAAGGTGTAAACTGTGGTCATGGAAATGGTTATAACAGCAATAGATTAACTCCAGGAATGGAAGACTTCCCATACCCCCTATCCCATGTACTTTCCAGATCCCCTATCCCAGAAAGCTATAGGTGCGTATGTCCAGGATGCATTGTGTGCCACCCTATTGGTCTCTAATGCAGTTTGCACCAACTCGGTGCATTGTACCAAGGGATATCATCTGGGAAACATCTGGTGAGAAGAGACTCCTCTCAAACACAGGAGTACATAAATGTGAGCATAAGCAGCTTTGCATAAATGGTGACATCAATTATTTTATCACTTGTTGGTTGAATTAATGTTTTATTGCTACATCGGGTAACACCCTTAAATGGGTCTTATTTTTGGCAACAGCAGAAAAAATCCGCATTATTTGGGATGCAATCCTGTCAATGGCTTGGCTTCCATTGACTTTGATGGATTGCACCATTGAATTTTATTGCATATCCGCAAAGACAGTTGGAAGAACTGCATTATAATATATGTCTTCTGACTTGGAAGAAGCTTACTACAATATATATCCTTACTTTAGAAAATCCTGCTGCCTATTCCCTTCAGAACTGCTTTACAAAGGCTCTGTGATCTTGAGAAGTGGTGCCCTTAGATCTAATTAAAGTGAATGGAAGTTGAAGATGCTCCAGTGATGATTAAAGCTGTATGCTTTTGGACTTCCACACATATAAAATGTGACAAATAGCCCAGATTGTTGGGTTAGATCCAGACTCTGCAAGAACCTTTAACTCTCACTGACTTTCTCATAGCATTGTGTTTCTAACCAGTGATGGCAATTTCACCCACAGTGCTGATCCTGGCCTGAAAAAATTAAGGGTGTTTTTAAACGAGAAGCTACCATGCCTGGACATCCAAGAACCACTCATCTGACTGTCCGTCTGAAGGTGGTGGTGGTGGTGGTGGATATGCGCTCTCATGAGCCATGCAGCACCCATTCATGGCCACAGTGGTCACTCATGGGTCACTGCTGAGAAATCTGGAGTGTACCGTGTGGGGCGAGCCAAAAAGTGTGTGGCAACAGGCAGCCATGGAGCCCCTGCCCATATGAACTGGGGTGGCCACCCACTCCAGTACACAAGTCCTCCAACTCATAGGCACTGTGTGTGGGAGACACGGCCTTTGCAAGTCACAGGAACTGGCCACGAGACACGCTGGGGAGCCCGGTTCTCCAACACTAACATCCGGGACATGTCAATTTCAAAGGCCTACCCAGTGCCCTCCCTCATGGCCTGTGGCAGGGGGAGTGCAAGGCAGCTGCTGTGGTAGCCGGCCATTAGAATCTCTCCCCACACCTTCCACCTGAGTGGCTGTTCTGCAGCTATACCACTCAGTGGCCACGAACCCCCTCCCAGGCCTTGCTCATTTAAAAAACACCCAAAGTATGGGCCTGCAAACTCCATGAGATTGAGAACTGTGCTGCTTAGTTCCTTGCATGAGGCACTTGCCACCTAACAGGACTGGGATCTATATGAAGAAAGAACAAAAAAGCTGAGCATTTGCTTGATTGAACTGAAAAACAAAAGTGTGTAGCAGCATGTGAAACATGAGCAATGTTCAAGGTTAGATCATCAGCGGGTGACAAAGTGTAGACAGCCATTTATTGAAATCTTTCACTCATTTCCAATCTTCCAGATTAAGCTAAATCTGTATTTTAGCCTTGCCTAAAGTTACGTATGCCAGAACGGTACTCATCCTTGTTTCCTTAGATGATACAAAATTTGTTATTATTTATATAGCACAAGCAATGTACCTGGTGCTGAACAGTTGTGATTATAGACAGGTCCCTGCCCAGAGGGGCTTATAATTTAAAATGGACAAGGGAGGGGAGCAAATGAGAGAGCTTTTTATACAATAGAAAATTTGAGCACCTAGAAGACAGTACTATTATGAAGTAGCCATGGAAAGCGTAGCATACAAAGAGCTATCTAAATGTTCAGAAACATTTGGGTTTGGTTTCTGGATGTTAATACATATTTTAGACTTTTATATTTATTTATTTATTTATTTAATTTATAGATTTCTACCCCGCCCCTCCTGCGAACAGGTCGGGGCGACTTCCAGCAATAAATATATATAATACATAAAAACAATTTAAAACAATCCATAATAACAATCATATATTAAAACAGGGCCCTGGGATCTCAATTAAAACAATAAATAAATAAATGAGCTAGGGGAGTTAAAACCCTCCCCCACCCTCCCCGAAGGCCTGGGCGAACAGCCAGGTTTTACAACTTCGCCGGAATGTCAACAGGCTTGGGGCCAGACGGGCTTCCTCCAGAAGGGAGTTCCAAAGGCGCGGCACGGCCACCGAGAATGCCCTCTCCATTGTGGCCCCCCACTTAACGCGGGGGACCTCCAAGAAGGCACCCCCAACAGACCGAAGGAGATGCTCTGGGGTGCAGAGGGCGAGGTGGTCCCTGAGGTACGAGGGGCCCAGACCATGAAGGGCTTTATAGATCAACACCAAAACCTTGAACCTGGCTCGGCACACTATCGGCAGGCAGTGCAGAGCCCGGAGCACAGGTGTAATGTGCTCTCGGCGACCCGTCCCCGTAAGGAGACAGGCCGCCACATTCTGCACTAGCTGCAGCCTCCAAATCAGGCACAAGGGAAGCCCCACGCAGAGTGCGTTGCCTACTGTCCGGCCTCGAGGTGATGAAGGCATGGATAAGGGTAGCCAGGTCCGGGCCGGAGACGTACGGACGCAGCCACCGCACCAGGTGCAACTGGTGGAAAGCCGCCTTTGCGACTCCCTCCACCTGCCTCTCCAGGCGGAGATCTGCATCCAATATCAC